>VYZU01022618.1:0-15909 GCA_013401355.1 Ceyx cyanopectus | reverse complement strand
GAAAGAAAGCTGTGCTGGTGATGTGGGCAGAGCCAAAGGGGAAGATCCTGCAACTGGGCCCACTGGGGCTGCTCCTTCCCCAGGGTTCTTGCAACATCTGCTGTTGGCAGAGACCTGCTCTGGTGAGTGTTACAGCATCACTGCTCTTCCCCAGTCAGTCTGGCAGAGACACTGCACTGCTCCACTCTTATTTCTGATGTTGATCTGACATTGAGATGATGTGTGGGTGCCTGGGCTGAAGCTGAAGTTTCTCCAAGCAGAGGGTTTCTTCACCCCCTGTAAGCAGCAGCTCGTGGTAGCCTCGCCAAGTATTTTGGGATCAAAAAGGCTCATCATCCGTCATGGCTCAGAACTCCTACAAAACCACTGGATGTGGAAAGTAGCTCCCAAATAGGAATCTTTGAATTCCATTGACAAAAGTATTTCTAAATGATTACATTACTGCCTCTTGAAAACATATGGTGGAAAATCACACGACAGTCCAGAAGAAGGTCTTCTCTTCTGTAACCTTTGCTCAGAGGAGACTGTGTCCCTCTAACTCTAGTTTCTGGCATCCAAAAAAATACTTGACAGGGTGTCAAAAGCTTTCTGCTCATCATCTCCAGGACATTGCCCTCTAAGGGTCATCTGCTGCTCCTCTGAAATCTTCCCACTTTGCAGGAGAAAGAGCAGACACAGATATCCAGGACTGGGGCTCTGTCTTTCATGAGCCTGTTGAAATTTACCATCAAAAAAAAAGATTTTTTTTCTTGCCCTCTGCGTGTACAGCAGGGACTAAATGTGTGGAGTTGACAACAAGGAAAAGAAGTCCCAAGACACAGTATATTCGGTGGGTTATTTGGCATCATCCCTGAGTCTGGCCTTTAAATGAACAACTCGCTGTGTCCGTGGGTTGGTTTGGACTTGGGACAGAGGCAGTTCCTCTCTGCTGGAGAGGGAGAGCTGAATCATTTACCCCCTGGGTCAAAGCCTTCACTGGAGCAAGGGAGAGCCATGTGCAGAACACCAGGACTCGTAATTTGGAAATGATGTTAGAAACAGCTTTTGAGCAGGCTTTCTCAAGCAATAGCAATGATCATTAGTCATTAGCACCTATGATGTTCTGCTTCTGTAATAGCTGTAGCACAGAGCATTTGTTAATATTTAGTGGTGTTTTGTTTGGTTTTGTTTCTGTTAAATCAGAACCTTGTGAAAGAAAACCCTGTAAATGCAAAGCAGCTCTTCTGAGGTTTGCACAGTTCAATCTAAATACCCTAAAATGGCACGTTCTGTTTTATATGGTTGCTCCTAAGGTACAAAATGCTTTCAGGTTATATTTTGGTTTATATTTTTGAAGCATAAATCTGAGTCTGTAGAGAAGCAGTTCCAGGCTTTATGGAGTGCACAACAGCACCTGTATAGTTTGTCTCTTAGATACTCCAGAGGGAAAGGATGTTGCACTAAATGGGCAACTGTCCTCTGAGGGTGTGATGTGATTGCAGTTTCTTCTCTTCACACACCAGGTCTAATTCAACTTGTCCTCTGTATCCAAAACAGGAGAGACGTGAGGAAGGAATCCTCCCTGAGGAGACCAGGATCCCCTATCTCCATTTAAACCAGAAGGATGAAGCTTAGTTCAATGCAGGGCCAGACAGAGGTTCTCCTCTGCTTCATAGCTGGAGGATCTCAGCTCCCAAGTGCCTCAGATTGCTCCCACGTGTAGGTTTTGGTTAATGAGATCGTTAAGCTCAAGGTCAGAGGTGAAGTACATGATGCCAGGTTTAAAGGCACATTAATTTTTGTGGGTTTTCTTCATTCTGATGCCAGGGCTGGGAATACTTTAAAGGCTACTTGATTTGAGAAACCCTTAAGTTAATGCTTAAACAAGAAAGGGTTAGGAGAAAAACAGTTATTTAATTAAACAGCTTCTTGGTGTTGTTAACAAAAGATTGAACTCGAGCAGTGACTCTCCCTGTTCACAGATTCCTTGGGAATTCAGTGACCTTGGGTTTGCTGTGCTTGAAACTCGCCTTCGATACTTGGCTTCCTTTCTGGAACAATTTGGAGAGGCGAGTGGTGCAGAAGGCTCTGCGAGGCTGAGCTGTCAGGCAGTAGCCTGCAAGGAGAGGCAGTTGTGTTGTACAAAATAAAACCCCTTGCTTCAGAGCACGCCCGGGGTGGCTGCACTCAGAGGGCACAGGGTATCTCAGCGGGTTCTGCTGGGGATATTTTGAGTATTTGGCATGTCCAGCTGATTTTTCTTGCTCCTCTGTACCTACAAACCCAAGCGACTGAGATGTGGTGGTATGTGATGAAATCTGTGTGAGGAGTAACTCATGTGAGGGAACACATCATTTAATCATCCTCTGGAGCTCAGGGCTTCTCCTGTCAGCCCAGGGGGGTTGTCTGAGCTCCTTCCCAGCGCCAAGTGGCATTTCCCGCATCCTTTCCTGTCGTGGCAGCTGGGGAGGTTACAGGGATGACCGAGTGGCCAAGTTCACTGGAAGTGAGTGTTTATCCATCACTTCCCTGTGTTTGTCTCCATCATCATAATGTGCCCAGGAGTGACTCCGGTCAGGTCAGTGGTTAGCTGTGGGATCGCACAGAAAGCTTTGGGATTTAAAATGGGAAGATCATCCTTAATAAGGACCCTGAATACACAGGGTTGTATCCAAGGAGGTCACTGCAGTCCCTCTCCCTGCCATAGGCAAGTCCTGCAGTAAAGGAAGACCTGCTGCTCCTTTCTGTTGGGTCTATGTGCAAGATACTTTTTCAGTTTAACTATATGGGTGATTTAAACCCCAGAAAACTAGTGATCTGCCCAGAAGCTGGGTTAGTGCAGCTACAATTATTACAGTTCCTTGGGTTGTGAGTGCAAAACATCTTTCATTTCACTTTACCCAGCCAAGAGGAGCTGCCCCCCTTGAATTACCACAGTTGGGGCTCTGGAAGGAGGAGTGAGGAGGGGATGGGGTTTGAGCACCCTCTGTTATTTCATGGGACAGACTGTTAGTCCTACTGGAGAACAGCTCTGCACCAGGTACAGAGAGGGACTTTCATGTTCATCTCCTCCTGGCTGAGGTCCTCACACTCTAGGTGTCATTAACCATCTTTTGAGCTTGACTTTGTATTTAAAGCACATCTTGGATGTTCCAAAGGCTGCCGTACAACATGTCTTGTCCATGGTTGCTTTTCAGGAGACTTGTGGGGCTGCGTTTTCTGGGCTGTGGTAGTACAATCTGGAGCTGTGAGAGAAAGCCCTCGGGGGCTAATCCGTGGCTGCGGGCCAGTTTTTGCATAAACTGGTCTTATTTTTAAAGTCCATTTTCTCCAGTACACTTTTTTTGGCCTGCAAAAGACTTCTTCATTTAAAACGAAGAACATAACACTCTCTCCTTTCAGTTGGTCTTTTGGACACGAGCCAGTAGTGCCCACAACAGCTGTCCCACAGTTTAAATGTTCAGTCTCTAATGGTTTGGGGAACATTAGGGTTTTTAAGGCTTCAACAGGTCTAGAGTAAATAGTGGTCAATAAAGAGTAGCTCTTCTTTGTATCCCTATGCTCTCAGTGCTCTGCGCTAGAATAAAGCATGCTTAGAATATAATCATTGCAAAATTAATATCCATGAAAGGCTCTCTTTTTTTTAAAGAATCCCAGAGAAACCTGTTTCACTAAAAGAAGAGTTTGCAAGAGTTCAACTCGTCTGGTAACAGGCAAGGGGTCTGTTAGAGCCATGCATGTTCCGGGCTGGTGTCACTCCCCACGTGTGTGTTTGACAGTGAACAAATAAATTATGGGTATTACTTTCTCTGTCATCTTCTTCCACCCACCTATTAACAATGTACACAAGAGGTAATTAGATTATTTTTGCCTTTCTTATGGCTTTCCAGTGTAGAGTGCAGCTGAAAGCCTGCCTGTGGGTAATATTTAGCATAGCATTTTACCAGGTGAGGTAGAAGCATCAGCAGTGATGGGCCAGAGTTGGGCATTGCCCTTGTTAGTGACTGAACCCAGTACCAAGAGCTAGTGCTGCCTTAGCGATTTAGGCAGAGTAATGTTGGTGGAGCTGTCATACTCTACGGAGGGAACTGCTAATTTCTTTTGAATTTTGGGGTGAAAAAACACAATTCACATGGGGCTCCTCATTGTGAGGAAAAGCCTCTGGGCATTGCTGTGCTTCTGCAGCACTGGGGCAGAGTCCCCAGGCACCTCTGCCCAGAAAGGGTTAAATTGCACCGTTGGCTGCTGGCCACTTGGGCTTCATTTACAGCCCTTCTTGCCACTGTGCAAAAATAGTTCGTAAGTCATTACACTCCCTGTGGGGAATCCATTAACCCCTTCCAGTTCTGCTCCGTGGGCGCATCCTAGCGGTGTGGGGTGTCCCAGGCTCAGGGCTGCAGGACACCCTGTGCCCGCTGCAGCTCTCCCGATGCCAGGAGACTCTGGAGCAGGAGAGGGGGGTGAGACTTGAGAGGAAAAACAATGAGCATGCCAGCCTGGCGAGGCATTCTCCTGCAAAACAGGATTATATAAAAGCCTGGCTGCAGCCGGGCCTCTCATTAGTCGCGCCGTGGGCTTGGCCGGAGCGCAGGGTTTGTTCCAGTTGTCACCTTTTTGGCCGGAGCAAGGTGGCCGCTGGGAGGTGTTCCCGTTGTGAATCCTCTGCTTTGATGCACCACTAACAAGTCTTGCTGGGATAGGCTTTATTTTCAGCTCATTTTTCAAAGTCAGCTGGTTTTTGGGAGAGGCAAGAAACGATATTAACAGGGCAGGAGTTAACCAGCCCGGCTAAGAGGTTACTCCTTCATGACAAGCTAGAGCTTGAGAATGTGCTTCTTAATTCAATTTAGGGCTATTTTTCAAAGCCTTCATACCTTTATTTCCGCTAGGAAGTTTCATAACATTCTCCTACCCATCAGTATTCTATTAGAACTTTGTTGTGTAATCTGAAAGCCTTTCTGCTTCTCATGGTTTCCTCTCGTAGCCTCTCAGAATGCCCTAGATGGCAATTTTGGAATCAATGCGTTCAGGCTGCATGGTCTGGATTTTGTTTTCTTATAAATTCAAAACTGGATTTAAAATGAAGCCCTATTGTCAATTTTCCTTTAAATAATAGTTGCCTAAAGACATGATTGAAGGATTTTTATCTAATGTCACAATGCTCCTGGGAAAGCCTGTGATGGTGTAGTTAAAATGTCAGTGAAATTTGTTGCTGTACACATTACTATACTTCTATATCTATACATGGAGTTAGAGGGCATAGTCAGTAAAAATACCCATATGGGTCCTGCAGTGCAGAACTGGTCTCGTTCTTGCTGTGTGAGCTCCCCAGTTTAATAAATGGTGGATAAATCAGAAGTGACTGTGAGTGGATGTGATTTAAGGTCTCCTAGAGCCCTTAGCAGAAGCAGTGAGGTTCAAAGTGGACAAAAACTGAAGTGTTATTAGTAAAGGAAACAATCTAGGGATCCAGATGAAGAACAGCCTTTAGGTGAGTAAGAAAATGTTATTCTTGGGAAGTCATGAGGTTGATTCAGTTTGGATAACCGAGGCAAACAGAGGGTCACACCTGCTAACCTCTGCCCAGAGCTCTTTTTGTTCTTGTGTGCCTTCTAAAGGGATACACATCTTGACAGGCAGCTCACCCGTGGCTTGCCAGGAGGCCATTACCACAACATTCTCCTTTGGCCATGGGGCTTGTGGGACCTTCCTAATGGGAAGAGGCAGCCACTGGCTCCAGTGGCTCCCAGGCAGCACCAAAGCAGCAGGGATCCCACGGGGAGAGAAGGCAAGAAGGTGAACTTGAGCAGGAGCAGAGAAGGGGTGGGGGATTGGTGATGACCCAGTACAAAAATACCCCAAAACATCCTTTCTTGAACCATCCTTGAAATTCCTCACTCCCTCCTTTGAAAGGAACTCTGTTTGCTTGGATCAAATCCGTGTGGGCAGCTTGGAGACAGCAGCAGTTCAATGCAGGTGTAAATTTCTCCTTCTGCCCACCATAATGGGAAGAATGCCACCAAAGGCTGGTACATAACTTTGGTCCTGGGGGCCTTTTCCCTTCTTGCTTTGCTGTTTGTTGTTTGTTTTGGTTTTTTTTCCCCCAGCTTATTTTCCACATTCTCATCCTGGTTTACACAAGCTTTTCATTGCACCAGCTCCTGCTGGAGCTGCTCAAAACTGTCAGGCCGGTCTGTCTGCTTCTCTTGACTGCTTCTCTTGAGTTGTGACTTTCTGTGATGTTTGTAAATCTAATCTTAGCTCACTGTCTTCTTGTTTGGAAACAGCAATTGCCATTTTATGGATGCTTGAGCTCTGGTGTGCATAGTTATCCTGTGTTAACCTGCCCACTGGAACTGCTGCTGGGAATCTTGGGTGCATTTTACTTCCTAGTGACATGTTAAAATGATGGGGGAACTGTAGCTTTGTTACTGTGGCAATGGAGAGAATGTATTTGGCATCTGGACTGAAAGGCTCAGCAAGCTGGGTTTTTAATGCATGAGCAGCATTTGGGTGCCATGGAGAAGGTGTTGTTAAGCTTGCTTAACATGTTCATGGCATCCATATGTGATTGTTGTTACTGTTCTTTATTATTATTTATTAGTGGAATAGTGAAAATTATTAGTGAAATAGAAAAAATGTCCGTTAACAGTGATAATAATACAACATGGCCAGAGAAGGGCAATGGAGCTGGGGAAGGGTCTGGAACACAAGTGTGAGGAGCAGCTGAAGGACCTGGGCTTGTCCAGCCTGGAGAGAAGGAGGCTCAGGGGAGACCTTCTGGCTCTTGACAATTTCCTGACAGGAGGTTGGAGCCAGGGGGAGGTCGGGCTCTGCTCCCGAATGAGTGACAGGACAAGAGGAAATGGCCTCATGTTGCACCAGGGGAAGCTTAGGAACAATTTCTTCCCCACGAGGGTTGTCCAGAGCTGTCCCACGTTGCCCAGGTGGAGTCCCTGTGATCCCTGGAGGGATTTCCAAGCCATGGAGCTGTGGTGCTGAGGGACATGGGTCAGTGGTGCCTTGGCAGTGCTGGGGGAATGGAATGGTTGGACTCTGATCTTAAAGGTCTTTTCCAACCAGAATGATTCTATGATTCTATAAATAGTAAGAGTTTTGTGCTGAGCACTTCATGTTTTTTTTCTCCACAGTGTAGCTGCGCTGCTGTGAAAAAAGAATGGGTTTACAATCAACTCACTGCTCAGTTATTTGGCCCACGGTGATCTCTTTAGAATGGGCTGTAGTAATCCCAAATACACGGTAGATGTTTCTTTCACCAGTTTACAATGAATAATCCTCTTATTTTCCTTGACTAGCAGCTGGTATTGCTCCAACCTGTGCCTACAACCAAGAGCAGCTCACTGAGAAAGCCGCCGGGTCCCACGAGCGAGGAGGGATTTGCTCCCAGGGGGGTTTTGGGGGCGTCCTTTCACAAGGGCAGCTCTGCCAAGACTCTGACTCTTCCCCTTCCTCTCTCCCTAGATGCAGCAGCTGTTCTATGAAAATTACGAGCAGAACAAAAAAGGCTACATCCGAGACCTGAGGAACAGCAAAATCCACAGAGCCATAACCCTGCACCCCAATAAGAACCCCCCGTACCAGTACAGGCTGCACAGCTACATGTTGAGCCGCAAGATCGCGGAGCTACGCCACCGGACGGTCCAGCTGCACCGGGAGATCGTCCTGATGAGCAAATACAGCAACACGGAGATCCACAAGGATGACCTGCAGCTGGGGATGCCGCCCTCCTTCATGCGATTCCAGCCCCGCCACCGGGAAGAAATCTTGGAGTGGGAGTTTCTCACGGGGAAGTATCTGTATTCGGGTGCCGACGGGCAGCCCCCTCGGAGGGGAATGGACTCTTCTCAGCGGGAGGCGCTGGATGACATCGTTATGCAGGTGATGGAGATGATCAACGCCAACGCCAAGACCCGAGGGAGGATCATCGATTTCAAGGAGATCCAGTACGGCTACCGCAGGGTAAATCCCATGTACGGGGCCGAGTACGTCCTGGACTTGCTGCTCCTGTACAAAAAGCACAAGGGCAAGAAGATGACCGTCCCCGTCAGGAGGCACGCGTACCTGCAGCAGACCTTCAGTAAGATGCAGTTCATGGAGCACGAAGAGATGGACGCCAAAGAGCTGGCCAGCAAAATCAACCAGGATTCTGGATCCTTGTCTTTCCTCTCTAACTCGCTGAAGATGTTTGTTCCCTTCCAGCTCAGCAGATCAAAAGTAGAGAGGAAGGAACTGAAAGATAAGAAGATCAACATCCTGATTCCTCTCTCCGGGCGTTTTGACATGTTTGCGAGGTTCATGGGGAATTTTGAAAAGACGTGCCTCGTTCCAAACCAGAATGTCAAGCTGGTTGTCCTGCTTTTCAACTCCAACTCCAACCCTGACAAAGCGAAGCAGATCGAGCTGATGAGAGATTACCGCTCCAAATACCCCAAGGCTGACATGCAAGTTTTACCCGTGTCCGGGGAGTTCTCGAGGGCGCTGGCTCTGGAAGTTGGATCTTCACAGTTCCAGAACGAGTCTTTACTTTTCTTCTGTGATGTTGACTTAGTGTTTACCATGGAATTCCTCCAGCGGTGTAGAGCCAACACGGTTTTGGGTCAACAAGTCTACTTTCCCATCATTTTTAGCCAGTACGATCCAAAGATTGTTTATAGTGGAAAAGTTCCTAGTGACAATCATTTTGCCTTCACCCAGAAAACGGGTTTCTGGAGGAACTATGGCTTTGGCATCACCTGTATTTACAAAGGTGACCTTCTTCGAGCGGGTGGCTTTGATGTCTCCATCCAAGGTTGGGGCCTTGAAGACGTAGACCTATTTAACAAAGTCATTCAAGCTGGCTTAAAAACTTTCCGAAGCCAAGAAATTGGAGTAGTCCATGTGCATCATCCTGTTTTTTGCGACCCTAATCTTGATCCAAAACAATATAAAATGTGCTTGGGGTCCAAAGCTTCGACCTATGGGTCCACGCAACAGCTGGCTGAGATATGGTTTGAAAAAAATGACCCCAGTTTTGGGAAAAGCAGCAATACTAATGGCTCCGTGAGGACAGCCTAATGTCCAGCTATGCTGGAAAAGACTTTTTTTTTTAATTATCTAATTTATTTTTTGGAAAAATGTTTTTTGATAATTCACTTTTAAAAGACCACACAGGATATATTTTAGGAATCATCATTGTTTTCTTACAAAGCGCTGGTTTCGAGAAGAACAAGGCCCTTGGTTTTCTGTCGTTGTCGTGTTTTTGGTTCTGAACAAACTGTGATCAATATTTGCCTTCAAAGAAACAAAACAGCAACAAAAAAACCAACAAAACCCAAACACAAATAATAAAAATTGTTTAAGTGTTCCCTGACCAAGCGGCGGGAATCTTGACTTGAATTTGACTTTACCTTAGGAACAAAGCAAAAATCAAACCCCAAAAGGTTGTTTCCTCCCTTTTCCATTGCTGTTCATGTTGCTGGGATTCTGTGAGGTGGGACCTGGGCGCTGCAAGCCGAGAGACGCTCGGAGCCGCGGTGTCCAAACCTCCGCTCTGCTCCCACCGTTAGGGGTGGCCCTTAATTAGACCAAGCAGATGGGTGTGGTGCTGAGGAGGGTGTTCATTGCAGGAGAGGGTGGGTTGGTTCTTCTGAGTAGGTTTTAAGATTTTTTTTGCATTCCAAGTGGCTGATTCAGTTTAAAAACCCACTTCTCACGGCCAGGCGACTTTGCGGGAAGGAGGAAGAGAAGCAGAACCCGCCCTGCGCTTGGCCCACGTCGAAATTCATTGGCTTCTCAATTTGGTCTTGATACGGACATTGTCTTTTGAGAATCCATGGTGGGTTCTGTGTGTGATCCTCAATCTCTGTCCCCTCTGGAGCAGAGAGGATGCGACAGAGGAGCCCTGAAGGGAAAGAGGCCGGGGAATGCGAATCTCCTGCCGCCGAGCGACGGACAATTGGAGACCCCCAAGGAGAACTTTGAGGAACCTTCTGTACCTGGTTGTGTTGGTTTTGTCCTGTCGGCTGCGTGATGTTAATGGGAACAATTATTACATTCGATTACTAGTTTTTGTTTTGGGATTTTATTTTATTTTTATTTTTTTTTCCTCTATCTGATAGACCGTTAATTTATTTAATATCCATTGGTTTAGGTTCTTGACCTTTCCTTGAATATCTGTTANTGTATTGCATCTTCTCACTGATAAGGTAGTGTACATCATACTTGCAGTAAATGATCTCCAAAGATTACTTTCTAAAATATTTTTTCATGAATCTTTTCCCCCCAGATTTTTCTTTTTAACATTTTTGGAATGACTTCAGTGAGCTTAGGAATTTTTTTGGTGTTCTAAGAGGAACTTGGGGATGGGGAGTCCAAGTACAAGGGAAGTGCGATCCCTGTGAATTACCACCGAGCAAGGTAAGAGAAAATACACAAAATAAAGTGCCTTAAAGCCAGAGAGGGAGCCCTTTCCCCCAAGAGTGAATTACTGAAGCAGATGATCTGTTGGGACCTGCCTCCTGCAAATACCCTGCTCAGCAGGCACCAGGAATCAAAACCAGCGAACACTGTTTTTTCTAATGTGTCCTCCAGCACCATCTCAACCCATTGCTCCCAGTTCCACTTGGGCTGCTCTTTGGGAAGAGGAGACTAGTGAAGGAATGGAGGAAAAGGAGATTAAAAAAAAAAGGATGCTGAGGTTGTTGCCGTCTTTGGAGGGATCTTATGGAGTAATTGTTATTCCAGTAGAAGAAATAACCGTTGTTTACACGTGTATGGAATATGAACTGCAACTAGTGTAGAGTCAATGTCTTATAATGTTCATTGTTTTTTTCTTTGGTGACAGTCCCAAGGATGTAGGTACTTGGATGGATTTCAATGCATGGAAAAAAAAATCTTTTTTTTTTTTTTCTTTTTTCTTTTCCTTTTTTCTTTTCTTTTCTTTTTTTTTTTAAGACTTGCTTCTAAGATGCAATAAAGACTTTTTATTTGCAATGGGAGCCGCTCGTGTTGTCTGCCTCAGTCCATATCTGTCCTGTGGCCTTGGCCAGGGTGAAGAGCTTTGGGGAAGCTGAGTCCAGGTTCAAGGTCCCAAGGAAGGGCCTGGATGGGCCTGAGCTTCACTGGATGGAAACTGCCTCTGTGGCCGGGCCCAGAAAGGGGGTGAGTAGAGCTAAGGCCAAATCACAGGGGGATGGTCACAGGAGCTGATCTGGACCATGAGATCAAGGCATTTTGAGCAAGTGAGTTGGGCAAGTGTGTTGATCTGCTGGTGGGTCAGGAGGATCTCCAGAGGGATCTGTGAGCTGAGGCCAATGGATGAGGCCCAAAAAGGCTAAGTGCTGGGTCCTGCATTTGGGTCACATCAAACCCTGCAAAGATCCAGCCCCAGGCAGCAGCTCGGCTCAGACAGAGGGTTTGCCTTTTTCCCCCTGAAAAGAGGAAGAGTTTTTTTACTTGCTGATAACATCCATAACTGCAGTTAAAATGCAGATGGTGACAAGGCTGAGCAGTTTTGTGCCGTTCTGTGTATTCAAAACACAGGAAAATCAATTACTGTGTTGAACACTTCTTTTTAACAGCTCTGCCAGTTCTATCAGGGTCGTTTGCTATTGATGTGAGACATTTTTTTTTGTGTATAAATCAAGTCCCAAAGCGAGAATCTGAGGGATTACAGAAGATGTTTCTTCACATGAGGGAAAGAAGAAGGAAAAAAACCCAAAACCAATTAGTATTTGGGACTGAAAAGCTTGAAGAATATAAGCCCTAAACATCTGTGCCAAGAGACAGGGCTGGGGGGAAGAAGCACCTGGTTACTTACACTGTATTTAGTGACATTTATGACTATTTAGGACATTTTTAGCCCCTAACAGCTGGTAAAAGCAGAATGTATGGAAAGGGAATAAGGCAGTTAATGAAAAGCCCCCATCTGGCATCTGGTGCTGGAGGTTTTTTCACTCGGTTGCCACAGTTCTGTTTCAGTTACCAAATCTGTCCAAGCAGCATTAAAAGAGTTTTACATTTTGCTTTGCAGGGATGTCTTGAGGCCCCACATTTGAATTCACCACATATTACAGACTCACAGTTTAAAAGTCATCCATTTTAAAGGGGAATTTAAAATCACAGCCATCTATGAAAACATCTGACCTTCTAAACCTTAATTTTTAATGTATGAAGTTCCATCTGACCAGGAGGAGAAAATTCTTTACCGTGAAGGTGATGGAGCCTGTCCCAGGCTGCTCAGAGAGGCTGTGGAGTCTCCTCTGCGAGATTCCAACACTGCACTGCTGGGCCCTGCTCTGGGTGACCCTGCTGGAGCAGGGGAGGTGGCACCAGATGATCCCCAGAGGGCCCTTCCAGCCCCTGCCATGTCTTGAGCCTCTGTGATCTTTGCACCCAGGCCCTGCGTTGGTTGTCAGGGGCCTGATGTCCCCACCTTGGTGCTTCCCCAGGATCTGATCTCTGGAAATCACCATCCCTGGGGGTTGTTGCTGGGGTTAAATGACTTGAAACTTCAGGGTGAGGCAACGGTGGGGTGGGGAGCTGGATTTATTGCCTCTGTTTTCTAAATCTATTATCCCCCCCCACCCCCGCAGCAGCTCGTTTCACTGTCCAAGGTTCAGTGGCAGTAAAAAGAGGCAAAGGGGATGGGGAGTGGGGTCTGGGGAAGGCAGCGCGGGGCCCTCGGTGACCGTCACGCTCAGCGTGGCTTGTTGCAGGTTAAATATTGACAGGGAACTTTGCAGAGTCCCAGTCTGTGGAAGGGGTTCAAGCCCTTTCACGCATAGTGGGGTTTTATTGCCCTGAAAACCCCCTCAGTGCCCAGCTCCAGGCTCCACACAGCTCCCCTGGACACGGCTCCTAACCGCTCCTTCCAGCAACATCAGCAAGAAAGTCCCGCTGACCCCAAAGCTGCTTTGCCTCGACTTTTTGTGGAAGCTCCAACTTTACACTGCAGTTGAGGAGCCTGAGTCGTTTTGCTTGGATACTTGCTAAAAATACTGCACTTGAGCAGCCGGCCTCGCTCCAGGGCTGCCTGGAAAGAAAAAAAATCTTACAGTGGCATTAAAAATGGAGAAGGTTTGTGCTTTTCTGGGGCAGATGCTTCCAGGTCTTTCCACCCCCCACGGCCAGGTTCCTCCTCCTACTCTGCTCTGGGATGTGGGGATTTCTGGGCTGCCCACATTAGGACCTATTTAAATGTGTCTGTACCAGGGCTGAGCGCTCTCCATGGGAGTTACTGCATTGACTGGAGCAAATTCAGGGCTTTTTTCTGCTCCCAGTTGGAGCTGGAGGATCATCTGTGCAGGGCATGGGCAGAGGGGGAGACATCCTGGAGTCTCCAGCCAAGGTATGTTGAGCTCCAGTGAAGCTGCATCTCAAGAGGTTTCTTTTCCTGGATTTCACTGGCTGCTGCTGCCAGAAGTGCTTTTCTTCCCCATGGCCAAACTGCTGCCGACGCTTTCCCAGGTGCAAGAAACCCCTCCACGTCCTTTCCAAGCTCCAGAACCCATCTCAGGCTCTCCTCCAGCCCAGCAATCTCTACCACCTTTTAAATCACATTTATGAGCAGAGTGAAAAAAAATGAATTAACATAAAAAAACCCCAGACCAAATACTGGGCTGCCTGTTTTTATTTTCACACTTTTAATTCAATAAAAGCCTCAACTTCAATTGACCTGAATTGGTTCCAACACTTCCAGGGTGCTGAGCTCAAGTGTCTTGTAAATCAGGGGTCCCCTGTGCAAGGCTGGAGGTGCTGGGAGGAGTTTGCCGAGGTTCTGCTGCACCTCTCGATGACTGTTTTAGAAAAGGAAGACCCTAAAAAAATAAAACAGCAACTCCTTTGTTGTCTTCTCAGGAAGAGAACTCCTACAAAGGGCAGGGTTTGAAGTAAATCCACGATAAACTGCTGCACCATGGGGCTGGGAAAGGGTGGTTGTTCTGCTGGGATGGGCACTGGGGCAGCTCCTCAGGAGTGAACGGGGGAGCTAAGGTGGGACCATGGGGTGGGGAGGGTCCCTGATGGCCTTGGGGAACCCAAATTGTCCCAGACATGCAGCCTTGGGGGGGTGGGGAGTCCGTGCTCTGCCCGGCTGCCCACTGCCAACATCGCTCTTCTGCTGCTGAGCACCTGCCCTGGGAGGACTTGGCCCCCAGCACCATCTTCATCCCCATCCTCACCCCTTTTCTGGGGTGACAAACAGCTCAGCTTTGCTCCGAGAAAGGGAAAAACAAAACCCTTTTCCAGAGGTCAGCTCAACACATCCCTGGAAGAAGGTTTATTAGGGCCAGATGATTGTGCTGAAGTGCTTCTAGGGCAGAAATCAGCCCAAATTGTTGTCAGGGCAATAACCAGATCCCAGAGCAACAGCTTCAGAGCTGGAGCCCCCAGCCAGACCCAGCAGTATCCAACAGAGAGGGGGCTTTCTACCCTGAAACAAAATCTTCCTCAGCCATGCTGTGCAAAGGAGCTTATTGGCAAAGGGCTGTGTGGGTAAATCAGGATAAACTGTAAAGAAAAGACTCTGAGATCTAATATTTCTCAGAGCCAGTGATCCCTCCATCCCTATGAGCTGCCATCCTTCCAGCCCTGCATCCCTCCATCCCAACTTCCATCCTCCAAAGGAGCAGGAGGCTCACAGCCTGGCAAAAGTAGCCACCCATGTGGCAGAGCAGCCACCTCCTACCTGTGTCAGACCAAAGCCAGGGCCACAGGAGCCACCAGTGCCTGACGGTGCCACCCATCCCACCCGCCTGGGATACACGAGGACAGCCTGGTGGCCCGAAATAGCCACAAGATTTCCTGTCCTTTACTTAAAGAAAACCAATTTCCTCCTTCCTTTCGGTAGCAGAATACAAAGCAGCCAGTGCTCCCCCTTCCCATGGCCCTTTAAAAATAAAAATCACCTTCTATTTTCTTCTGCTGAAGCCAAGAGCCCTCAGTGCAGGATGGGGGGGGGATATTCCACCTGCCCCATGCTTGACACCCCCTCACCCCTACCAGTCCCTCTGGGAGCAGACCAGGAATGAGCACTGACACCTCAGTGAACCTGTCAGAACTGCTGGGGGCGGGGGGATTTTGTTTCTAATTTGTTTATTTCTGCTCCCCGGGGCTTTACTCCTACAGCAGGCACAGTGCTCATTTAATGGGGCCTTGTGCTAACCAAGTTTGGGGTTTGCTGAAGGGATTTTGTCCTGATTCCAAGGGTTCAGGCTCCCAGTTGCTTTCAGGATGTGACCCACCCTCTTCCCAGGAGGTTTCAGGACACCCTCGCTCCCATCCCTATGTCAGGGACCTTTCCTGCCATCCTGCAGTGACATTTTGCTCCTCTCCTTCCATCCCATTCCCTAAGCATCCCCCTGTGTGTGCCATGGCTGGGTGCAGGAACAGCCCTGGAGCACATGGCAGGGAGAAAAAGGTGACTGTGAGCTTGTCAAAGCCCAGCTCAGGCCAGGCAGGTGGAGGCTTTGTGCTGTGCAGCAGGACAGCAGGTAGGTGCCATGGTTTCATGGCAAGGCAGCCCTGACACAGACACAGCCATTGCCACGGGGGTGAGCTCTGGGGCAGCTGTGAAAATGCCTGGCAAACAGGCTGAGCCAGGGACAGCAAAGCAGGGCACAGCCAGGCTGCCCTCTCTGCTTCAGAGCAGCCACAGCAGCCCCACGCCAGGCAAGGCCGGGTGTGGAGACAGAGACCCCAGGCTCTACTCACCAGCATTGGAGGATGTGCCACCACTGCCATCCCGGGCTCCCAATAAAAGTGCCACTAACGCAGTGTCATCGTGGGGAGGAATCTGTTTATTTTTAAGACATATTCTGTTTCTGAAGGAGGGTATTTTAGCAGCCTGCAACTGAAATGTGAACCAGAGGGTGAACCTGCCCGTTCGGCCTTGGCCAGCCTTGCCGACGCTCACACGAGTTTCTTGGGATA
>VYZU01022617.1:19201-59714 GCA_013401355.1 Ceyx cyanopectus | reverse complement strand
TTATGCTTCAGTGGCTCAGCAGCTTTTTAACAGGCTGTAGAAGGTACCCTAATGCTCAGGCACTGACAGTGCTAAAAGACAGAATGTACTATCCTTTAACCCTTTGCAAGATTATGTAGTTTAACAATACAGAGCCATCTCAAAGTGATGCTCTGTCCATAGGGAGCTGGGAGGAGGAAGGTTGGGAATTGGGATGATAACCCAATGACTTTTCAATGTACAGCTGCTACTGGGGATATTTTGGTGCTTGAGTTAATATCTTGCAAATATAACAAGGCAGAGAGGGAATGGCACAGAGGAAACCATTTGGGTGGAATTAAACATTAACAACACAAATAACAACCAAGTAGGAGCAAAATAAAGGAAATAGTGTCTGAGTACACTCCGTGCCCAGCTGTAACAGGCAGGCGGGATTTGTTTACAGGAACAATCACCTCTTTCCTCCTTGTGGTAAAACGTGCATTTAAAGGAAGTACTAGTCATAATTTTGTCTAAATACAACTTGAAAAGTAAAGCCTCAAAGTCAAGCCTGATCCATTTGAGGTGCTACTCTGTAAACAAATTGTTTAATTTAAAACATGAGGCAGCAGCCAGCTGACTCTTTAAGTGATTTTCAAACTGGATGGTCTTTTCAGTCCATGCTAACCTGGTGTCAGTGTTCCAGGGCTGTAAAACTCATTGGTGAGAAGGTTGCTCCTCCATCAGGTTTTGCCATGTGGTTCTAGATAAAAAGCTAAAATGCCCTGGACAGCAAAGCCAGTCTGAGGACCATTTATTGCATGTTTTTGTCCTTATGAAAATCAAGGGACAGATGTGTGGAGACGTACAAAGCCCCCAGAATAGGTCTGCCTGCTCTTGACAGCGGCAGGTTGAAGCATCATAGCATGGCTGGTCTTCTGCTGTCAGTCCAGGTGAGCCAGGGTTTGCCAGATAGCCCAACACCTCTGCCCTCCAAATAACATCAAGTCTGATTTAAGAGTCCAAAGACTACTTTTTTCAAAACATCAGTGGCTGGATCAGAAGATGAAAGATAATTGATTTTTTTAGTTTTATTTTATCTCAGAGAATGAGTTTTTAAAAATCCTGTATCAGCTTTTTTTGGATGCCTGAAAGGGGAAAAAATTATAAAGGGTATTTATTAGTATTAGCAGTAGTATTCCAAAATGTATTGCATGCCTTATTATTAAAACGATTCTAGAGATGCAGTGCCAGCAAATCATAGATACAGAGACTTGGCAATAGTTTAATTGGAGAACTGAAAAAGTACTGGAAATTGGGAAAGATGATGAGATGGAAGAGATGAGCTGAGCAGAGTGGAGACTGAGAATGGTACATCTTTCTTGCACTGCTACATTAATATAGTGAGAATAGTGGGAATACTGATCTTCACATGCTTCTAACAACTTCTTGCCAAACTCGGTCAAATTGCTGTAAAATCGCCGATGTGAGTGATTACAGGATGAAAATACCTTTATGCCAGTAAAAATGCATCTCTGGTGCAGAGTTCTGTCACGTCTTCAGTGCTAGTATCTCGATACAGTGCTACCAGGTGAGCTGAGCTTTGGAAAAAATGGTGGCTTAAATTCACCACTGCTAGATTTGACCTGTGTCCTCAAGTAGAGAATGTGACTCCAGGTACCACAAAAAGAAATCTAGGGCCCATAAACACGTTATGCATACAGGGAAAAACAACCCAAACTCCCCCATGCTGGGGTCCCATAATGGGGTCTAGGCTGACTACCTCTCACAAATGAGACTTGGTATTGTGGTAAATAGTGCCATAAAATCTTAGTTCCAAACTTTTTGACAGGCAGGAAAAAAACAGATATAATACTGTGGATTATTTAATAAAAAAATAGAGAAGAAAACAGAAAACGTTATTGTGCTTCTGTGTTTGTTTTTCTGCTGAAGCTCTTAGAAAACAACAGGATGAGGCAAAGTGAAAGGAGGGATGTCTGAGGTGATCAGAGTGTTGAAGTGGTCCCTGAACACAGAACAGCCAAGTAGGACTGGACTCCTGCATGATGGGAATGAGTTGGCTGCCCAGTGTGATGCTAAAGGTCTGTAACATCACGGGTAGTGCAGAAGAGGTATCTGGCTGAGATGAGCTGAGAGCTTTGAGGCTCAAGTGAAATTACTGGGCATTCAGTTCAGAACAGACCATAGGAAGAGTTCTTTAGGTGTGTAATTAAGCTGGGAAGCTCTCTGCCACATGAGGCTAAAATTTACATGAGCTCAGGATGAGTCTGGACAGGTTTGCAGAGGAGAAATCCACTGAGTCATGCAGTTAAAAAACAAACCAACCTGCCTGGGTCAGAAAGTTGCTGAGCTGTGAATCACAGAAGAAAGCCAAGAAAGAAAGTTTTGTCCTTCCATTGCACTCTTCTCAAGGTGTCTTTTTGGCCACTTGCCCCCACTGGCTTCTCCAGTCTAGGGAAACATTTAAAGGAAGGCTAAAGGAAAACAGGAATCGAGAGAAAACATCTGCTTGTGAAGGACAACAGAGTTGGGAGTGCAGGGACAGCCAGCAGAGCTCTGGGCAGCATCTGCTCCCTCCGAGGCACCCAGGGGGTAAGGAGTGCTGCCAGGTGGGCACGTGGGATGGCGTACAAATGGAAACTGTCCCCATGGCATCCTTGAAGAATGGTACCAACACCTGAGGCTGTCCTAGCACACTGAGGAGGTTCAGGTGTGAGGCATGAGTGCAAATATGAACAGAGGATGGCAACCCAACCTCTGCAGGAGGGTTTTTGGGCCTCTCCTGCTTTGCCCTGACCCATAAGTGGAGCCAGCCCTGTTCATTCCCCCATGCTGAGGGCACCTCAGAGGCAGGAGAAGGCCAGGGTGACATGCTGTGCAGCATCCCTGAGCTGCAATCATGGGGGGAGTTTCTGGAACATACCTCAGGGTGGAAAGCAGGGGCAGAGGGGACAACTCAGGAGGGTGTTGGTGTAATTCAAACATTTTTCGTAACAGGCTGTGGGCTTTCTGGAAAAGCTGACTGAAAGGTCTGCCTTCCTATCTGTGAGCAGTATAGCCTTGTATATACTGTGTTTTATGTCTTTAGGAGAGTACATCTCCTGACATCCTCTCAAACAGATCCTTTTCAGCTCAAACACTTAATTCCTGGAACAGTTTCTTGTGCATGGCACTGGATCTGATCTGAAGCCCACTGAGACAAGCGAGCACCTTTCCTCTGGTACTCAGCCAGGCTGTAACCAGATTTAAATAGTGACCTACATCTTTTGTTCTGTATCTCAGATTCTCTTTGAGTAACCATCCATAGGTGGTCTAAATTTACCTCTGCAGTGTGAGAGGCAGAATCCACAAGCAGCGGTGGGTCTAGCCATTGAAACTGCTTATTGTCCTGATTTCAGAACTGTGAGCAAGACTTGCACTTACTGATTTTGTCAGCAAAGCTAAGCTGGTGATTTTATTTTTATTTTGTGACCACTTTTGTTTCAAGTTCAAAGCTATACCATCAGGAGAGATGGTGGGGACCAGCAAATAGAGGATATTCTTTATTTTGCTTGCTGATCTGGGTTTGCTATCCTGGCAGAAGTGGTTTTAGTTTTCCACTATAGTAGTGTTAGGACAAATTTCTGGGACGAAAAGGGTTTTGTGTTAAAGTGTCTCCTGAATCAAGCTGCTTCCTCACAGAGCAGTTTCTTGCAAGGTAGTGACAGTGTTTCCAGAGAGAGTAGAATGGGAAAACTGGAGGTCTCTTGGCCACATCTTCCAAAAGCATCAGACTTTATTTTTGTTACACACAAACTATTGGGGATGTGGAGGGGGTGGGGAGGTATTTCTCAGTTACTCAGGGTGGCTAATACCACAGCACCTGATCATATAAGTGTTTTGAGCTACTGGTTTTATGGCCAGGTTCTTGCTGGGTTTGTAAATAAGGTCTTTATATAGTCTGGAAAATATTAAAAGGTTTACCCTCCCTTCACTCACTGCTACATAACAGCAAACAGCCAGTTAGTTTCCTGGCAGTTTATTTTAGTAAGACGACAAATTGTCAGTGTTTGCATATAGAACCACAGAATGTTAGGGGTTGGAAGGCACCTAGAAAGATCATCTAGTCCAATCCTCCTGCCAGAGCACGATCACCTAGACTAAGTCACTCAGGAACACATCCAGGTGGGTTTTGAATGTCTCCAGAGAAGGAGACTCCACAACCTCCCTGGGCAGCCCGTTCCAGAGCTCTGGCACCCTCACTGGGAAAAAGTTTTTCCTTGTGTTGACCCTAAACCTCTTGTGCTCCAACTGACTCCCATTGCCTCTTGTCCTGTCATTGGATGACACTGAGCAGAGTCTGGCTCCATCCTTCCTACACTCACCCTTAACATATTGATAGACATTGATGAGGTCCTCCCTCAGTCTCCTCCAGACTAAAGAGCCCCAGCTCTCTCAGCCTCTCCTCATAAGGGAGATGCTCCACTCCCTTCAGCATCTTGGTGTCCCTGTGCTGGACTCTCTCCAGTAGCTCTCTGTCCTTCTTGAACTGGGGTGCCCAGATCTGGACGCAGTATTCCAGATGGGGCCTTACCAGCATAGAGTAGAGGGGGAGAAGAACCTCCCTCGACCTGCTGACCACACTCCCACCAGGACTATACACTTCAGTAATTGTGAAAATCTTGGGCAAGTTCCTGAATATTTGGGACCTAAACCCAAGCTCTTAAATTCATTAAATATAAATTTTGATTTTTCAAACATTTAATCCATCCTGACTCTTGCTGACCTTCTGGAAGCCAGTAGGCTACCAACACTTGGAAAATCAGGCCTACTGTGTGTTCCCATACTTCTTTGAGGAAGCCTAACTGTGGTTTAGATTCCTTTTAGTATTAATCTTTGCCTGTTTTATTCTCTACATTCTAGTAATTCCTAGTGGAGCTTATTCACATTGACAGACTATCAGTTTGGATTGATTGAAATGTCCAGTAAAAAAGTTGCCAGCAAGGTTGACATTTGAAATCTTTTCTGGAAGATGAAGAGATGCACAGACTAAGAATATTTTTGGCAAGTCACTGTTAGGGTTTTTTTTTTCATAAAAGGGTAGGCTATAAATACCATCTTTCATATAGCATATGCTTCGCAGCCTGTGCCTGACAACAAAATGGAGTGAACTATGGTTCATCAGAAAGGCTGATTTTGCCCTCAATATTATTGGGAGCTCTTTAGTGGCTCTTGGTGAGGTTTTTCTCCCATATGTCAGTGTAATAAGGCTGCATTCCCTTTCTCTATATAATTTCAAGGAAAGTCTGATTCATTACTTCAGGGGCTGAGCTAAATTCTTTCCTCTGGACCATCTTTAAAGAAATCATTTAAGCCTCAAATACTTGTGCTGGCTGCAGCAACAGATGTGTGAAAGAGTGGGCATTCGCTTTGCTTCTTGCTGCTCATCCTTAAGGAGTCTCTCCTTGATCTGTGGGCTCAGAAGCACAGCAGAAGGACTTTTTGACCTAAGATAAAAGAATGACAGAACCATTCCTGTGGAAGCACGTCATGCAAGCCCTTTGGGATGCTTCTGGAATATATTACTGGGGATAACCTACTCTTTTCAAAACAAAACCATACCAATATTTTTTGGGGAAAAAAGTCCTAGATGGTGAGAGGAAAGGGAAGACATTGTTCTCGGTAATATTTAAAAGTTGTTAAATTCCAATGGCCCTGGAATGAAAGGATTTAATATACAAGGAATCAGCAGAGTGACCCATCACAATTGCAAAGGCAACTTTGAGTTCATTTTGGTCTTGGAGATCTTTAATTTCTTCTATTCAGATCACAGAATGGTAGGAGTTGGAAGGGACCTCCACAGATCATTGAATCCAACCCCTCTGCCAGAGCAGGACCAAAACTAGGGCAGATCATTCAGGAACACATCCAGGAAGGTCTTGGAAGTCTCCAGAGAAGGAAACTCCACAACATCTCTGGGGAGTCTGTTCCAGTGGTCTGATGCTCAGAGGGGGCCACCTCTGATAAAATCATTTTATTTTCTAAACATTATTTGTCTGAGGCTGACTGCGTGTTTCCATTCCCCTTGCAGAGGCACGGCGATAGCCGGAATTGTTTTCGGTATCGTGTTCATAATGGGAGTGATTGCTGGGATTGCCATCTGTATATGCATGTGCATGAAGAACACCCGTGGCACTCGAGTCGGGGTCATCCGAACGACGCACATCAATGCGATCAGCACCTGCCCAGGTAAGGAACCAAAACGACCCCACTGCACGAGCGCCCGCGTCCGTGGTGGGAGCGTGTCTTTAGATAGCCACGGTTCAGCAGTAGGTGGGGGGTGAATACAGCAGGAGGCTCTTCTCAATTGGGAGGGGAAGGGCACACCTCCTTGCTGAGAAGGAGCTCAGCGTGCACATTGCTGGTCAGTGTAGCACTCTGCCTGGGCTCATTTATGCGGCTGGACTAATGAGGCATGGCCGGGTGCCACCTTCACGCAGCTTCACGGCTGCTGCGGTGCCTGCAGGAGCACGCTGACACCTCGCTCAGAGCGGTGCTGCACTGTGCAGGATAGACCTCCCTGTGCCACAGGCTCTCTGGCCACGGATCAGTCGTTCTTCTTTTGTGTTCTGGTTCTTTTATTTGCTCTTGTTCACATGCAGTCGGCTCCCTTTCATTGTCCAGCATAATAGGGGCCTGGCATACCACAGAGGGGGGAAAGCTTGGACAATTAGGGTCTGTGGATCATAGCACAGAGGCTTTGAGTGGTGCCATGTGGAGTCTAATGCAGCCCGAGGTGGCTGGTACTTGGCCAATGTTTACAAGCCCTGCTGGGTGCTGCAGGATCCCAGATGATTCCTGCAAAGGCACACGGAGGTCTTTGCAGGGTGTTGTTCTCTGCTGTGTGTCCTGGGAGGAACTGCTGGCTGGCATGCGGTGCTGGATCTGAGCTAGCTCTCTGCATCCACTGGCACCATGCCTGAACTGATAGGAACTCAGCACACGGTGCAGAGATGCCTTGGTCAAAGTTAGCTGAGTGTTGGACACGCTCAATGTGGGCTTCTCTTCAGATTAACAGTGTTGGGGTGTATAATGGTGTTTCAGGTGCAGGACAGCACCAGGGGAGGCACAGAGCCTAAGTCAGACCTGGCACTCACCTAGCAAACTGTCACAGGCTCTGGAGCACCCCAAGGGACAGCAAGAACATTTCATGGGTCTGCACCTGTGCCATTGTGCCCATAGTGAATGGGAGCTAATACATCAGGATGTACCTGAGCTATCTCTGCCCAAACCACTCTCTACACCACACCTGTGAACTCACACCAGTCTAGGATTTGGGTACAGGAGCTCTAAAGGTGTTATCTGCATCAAGCCATCTGGGGTCTGCAAGGCTCATTTGTCTGGACTCCCCACCATGTGAATATGGACACATTGTTGAAGATCAAAGCTGCCACTGGAAGCAGCATAATGGTGTTTATGCAATGCAGCTATGGCTCTGCTTCAGTGACACTGTTAATTACAAATCCAGGAGCGATTGCCTTGGGATAACTTGAGAGTTCACTGTAATAAAAGGCAGTAATGTTTCATGGATGAAATCCCTTCATCCCACTCTTTAGAGATCCTCTGCCTTTATAGTCCCTCCTGTTGCAAAGGTTGCAGCAAACCCCAGGTGCATTATGTATACTTATAGGCAAGATACACAATATTTATTAGGTGTTCCTTTATCACAGTCTCTGCTCTCAGTGTCTGTTTTCTTCCTCATGCTCTTACTTTACAGTGAAACTAAAACCAGCTCTAATCATCCTTATCATTGCAACATTGGTTTGTGTAGAGGGATGAGTAATGAAAGAAAACAGCTATATTCTCAACCATGAATTGCTGAAGAGCTGCTTCAGAACCTAATAGTTACTGCAAACAGTAAAAACAAGAACAAAATGAAGACTCTGGGACTATAGCCTCTCCCTCCCCAAGTCTGCTCCTGCAATGACTCACCCCTGTCTCTCCACCTCCAGGCAGTTTTACTCTTCATGCTTCTGGTTCCTGGTGCAAACATTAGTTCGAGCAGTTCTACCTCTCAGCAGCAGCAGTTTTGGGAGGATGGGGAAGCTCTGAAATTATTTCTGTGTTCCCCACTGTCAGGAACATTTCTGGAGTAACGACTGACCTGGCTTCAGCTGCAAGGTCTGTGATTCACGTTCCCCCCGCCATTGCCTGTTTTTGTCAGGAATGGGAAGCAAGGGGATGCCCTTCCTTTGGCCTCAGCCACAGCAACAGCTGGGTTTCAGAGAGCAGGGAGTGCTTTCCATGGCACAGTGGGATTTGAGTCTCTTCCCCCATCACAAACATCCAGGCTTCTGTTTCCTGTCTATTTAAGAGCTGTTTCACAGCCAGTCTGCTTGGGACACCTGAGTGCAGATAGAAAAACATCTGTGGTGACATAAACAGACACGAGCAGACTCTGGACCTTAACAGTAACGTGGTGGCATGAGCAGATTCTGGACCTTAACATTTGTAGAGACTGCTCTGATGGAATTTTTATATGGAACATTTAGTTCCTACCGTGCTATCATTCTGCAGTTTTTTCCTAAATGCCTAATCCAGTTTACAAGCACTAGGCTGTCCTCAGATGTCCATGTTGGGTTAAGCAAGGCAAAAAAAAAAGCTTTGTTCTTCCTTAGCCTGATTCTCAGGAATGTCCTGGGAAGATGTCTGGTGTTTGCCCTGGGAGGTGTGATGCTGCTGTGTTTGACACAGCATGGCATGTCATACATCTCATGGGGATCCAGAGGATGTTTGATAGGTCTGCAGAGATCAGGAAAAGCCCTGGCATTTTGAGATTATGTAAATCCATGTTGTCCCTGAAGAGGGTGGAAGAGAATGGATCCGATAGTCTTCCTCCAGACTTCCTCCCGTGAAGATGTTTAGCTTTACCACATCACCCTGGTTTCATCTCCCATGTAGCCACTCAAACACTGATTCTGGCACAGGGTGTCAGCAGGCACACAGCTGAGCAGTGAAGGAAAGGGCAATAAGCAAGAACTTGCTTTGGCATGAAGTGACTGTATAATGACAATATAAAAAAAAAAAGAGAATGCATTGCCAGGAGACTTTACATCTGTGGTACAGAAGTCTGAATGTCAACTGGAAAATACTTGCATTTGATGAAAAGAATTTTAACTATGTCATCTCTTTTCTGCCATTTCAGTGGCTCCACCACCATACAGTTACGAGTATGAACTGGAGTACCCAGCTGACCTACCTCCACCTTACACTCCAACCCCACAGACTTCAATACAATATCCCCCACCGCCTCCATACCCTGGATATTCAGGCAAATAATTCCATGGCTTCACACGGATATTAACAGCCAGCACCACTGGGACAAATATCATTGGCTCAGGGACATATAAGATGGGGTCTGCATCAACATGGATGGCCAGGTGTTGAAAGAACCCAGGAGGGTTGCCATGGCTCAGAATGAAGGAAAACACCGTTCCCTCCGGACCTCATGTTTCATGATCATACAGCTCGTGACCAAAGCAGCAGTCCCTGTACCTTAGTGCCTGATGAGTAGTGCTGAGTGTCAGTGCTAGCCTGCAGCTGCAGCCCCTGGCTCCTGGGAGCAGGGGTCTTCCCACAGAAGAAAGTGCCAGTGGTGCAAATGGTTCCACAAGCTTGGGAAAGCACAAGAGGCAGCTGCTGAGGCTTGTTCTGGGGGAAAACACCAACTGTTGTCTTCAAGTACATTTACACTTCTCCATGAAAAGAGGGCAATAAGGAAGAAGGAGGAAGGCAGAAGCTATTTTCAGTTTCCTACTTCAGGCTGATGATAACCCAATGATCAGCTGTGCCTATTGGGCTGACAAGCTTATTACAGACAGAAGTACTGTCAGGGTTATTTGGTAACCAAAATATGATGGATATGATTTTTTTGGCCAAGTGCAGGTTGTTTTAAGTGCCTACTTTTGAACAGTTCGAGACTAGTTTGTGGCCTAAAATGTAAACAAAAAGAGAACTTTTATATGTGAATTACACTAATTTATAGCTGATTTACCTGGACTTAAATGCAGTGTATGCCAGAAATGCACTACAATGCCTTTTTTACCAGCAAATGATCTCTGATTAAAAAAAAAAAAAAAGAATTGGAAAAACTCACAAGTGGGAGAAGGAATACAAACCAAATATTAAACATCACAAATTTGTCTTCACTTGGATTGCATAAAGACTATCTTTTTAAAAAACCCTACATATTGTTTAGTATATTCAACCTAACCAAAGGCATGAGCATAGAGACTGTGAGCATCAGATTATTTTGAATGCTGTCTTGGGCATTTAAAAACTAAGTCAACAATACTTTATGCATTTGTCACACATATTATTTAAGATTACTCAATCCTACTATATGGAATACAGAGCTTTATGATTTAAAATGTTCCATAGCCACATGGATCTAATAGTAATTCAGCAGCATCTGTTTGACTTCAGGATAGAGTATCCCATTACCTAAAGCATCATACTTCAGTGGTAAATACAGGTATTTTTCTCAGTTTTACATGTGATGCATTAAAAAAAAGTGTGTCTCTTTGGGGATGCTTGAGCCAAAACAGCAGAAGGTGACAAAAATACAGCACCTAAGAGCTGAGGACAGCTGAGGCATCATCTCCATTTCAGAGGGATGTTACGGCTGGTTACTTCTGATGCCTGGAGATCAGAATGCATTGAAATGTTTTCCAGTGTAACCCTTATCTTTTTAGGTGTGTTAGTGAATAAAAAAGCAGCTTGCAAAAGGTAGTAGTTGTCAACTGACAACCTCCCATCACCCCTGAAGTCTTGGGTTTGTGGTATTTTTTGGCATTCAGTCCTGATTCAAGGAAGAACTCAAAACAGCCTTTTGTTTTTGAGCACAAAAGTTATTCAGAGGTGGGTTTTTTTGCAAAGAAGACCTTACTGACTGTTCTTAATCAGATTTTTGTAGCTGCATTTGTCCTTTCCAGGCTGACTAAGCTCATCCTCTTGAAACTCCACTTGAAAGTGCAAATGGCCTCAGTCCTCAGCTGTATAAGTTCAGAAGATCTGTGTTGTGGCCCTTTGGCCAAACTGAGCCTGGAGTCACTGGCCCATTAGCTACCTAGGCATATGTAACCCAGTCAGAGGTAAACTGAGCTGCATCACATGTTTTGGTTGCTGCTGGTTACTTTGAGAAGACTCAGAGGAACAGAAGTTATATTCTTATTTCTGTTTTGCTGTTCAGAGGTGGCAAGTTCTGAATTGAGGTTATCCTTACAGTTACTTCTGCTCTGGGTTATGTACTGTGTTGTACCTCTCAAGAGTTGGATGTTCCTCAGCTGAAATCCTCCCATGAAGGACATCCTTCTGCATGCAGTGTTTCAGCAATCCCTACTCAAAACCATCTGCTGGCGTATTGATGTGCCTGCCAACGTGGTGGCCAGCACGAAGAACAGACTAAGCGTAGTTTGCTCTGCAGGAAATCCTGTTCCTACCACATCATTCTGTGCTAGTACCTCAGCACTTTCCAGTTGGTCACACTGGGTGATATTTGTATGCCAAAAATTTACTATTACAGTGTAATTTTTCCCATTCTTGTATTTCATTTCTTTGTGCCGAACATGCAGACACACAAATCAAAGAGCAGTTTGTGTTTGATGAATCCAGTGTCCTGAAAAATACAGAGAAAGAAAACTGTCCTATAGAGAGTAAATCTTCCCTGAGAGGAAGAATTTCTCCAGTCATGACAATTTTCAGAACAAGTTACAAAGCAGATTTCTTAAATAAAAATGCATTTCTGGGAAATAACTAAAAGCCTTTGATCACAGAGTTCTGTTTTTCATCTCTGCGGCTGTGTGTTGCCTCTGATGATATTGCATGAAGGTCATAGTAACTGAAGTACCTACAATGTATACGTGGCTTATTCCAGGGAAAAAATATGGAAATAGGAAATGGAAAATTCCATAGGGGGAGAGAGCTCTTTGTTTGCTATGAAAATGCTAGTGAGGATGTTGGTTTTACTAAGTTAATGTTCTGCAGATCCACATATATTGGGCTGTATCAGACAATGATCATCATCAAAGGATGCCACATCTCTTGTCCTTGGTAAGGAAAATTGTTGACCTTTTCAGCAAACCAAGTACAGAGTAAACCTGTTTTTCAGAAAGAGGTGATGATTACATGGAAAATAAGTAAAACTGAAAGATCCAAAGAGGAGGAGGGAGTCCGAAAAGATTTGTAAAAGTGAAAGAATAGAACAAAGAAGTTGCTGCATAAACAAATGGAGGCATTTGATAATACTACAGGTATATTAGTTGAGTTTAGCTGAAAAAGCTGAAGTGTTGTTATGCCTTAAGTGTATTCTCTTTGTGTGGAAACATGTAATTTGCTCAACACCTCCACATTCAAGGTTCCTGTGGTGCAGATGATATTGCCCAATAGTTGTTCCATTTCACATGAATAGCTTGCAG
The DNA here is from genome assembly GCA_013401355.1 of Ceyx cyanopectus. Classification (NCBI taxonomy): domain Eukaryota; kingdom Metazoa; phylum Chordata; class Aves; order Coraciiformes; family Alcedinidae; genus Ceyx; species Ceyx cyanopectus. The sequence continues at coordinate 47,280 of VYZU01022617.1, read as the reverse complement.
ATGAGTGGGTTAGTACAAAAGGTTTTTATTCAGTCACACTGACGTATTTCAGTCCCATGCCCTACATCATATTGCAAAGTAAGGTAGTTTGCTAGTTTAGCACCTTAGACAACTGCCTGGTTGCACGATTGCTGTTACAGACTGGAAGTAGCAGGAGCTGCAGGTGCTTACAAGGGCACGTGTGTCTGAGGATGCTCCAGTGCCAGTCCTATTCTGGAGAAAAAAAAAATAAATTCTGTGTGATGTCTTAGTTAATCATGTATCAGGGGTATTTCAAGCCATGATTCATTTCACAAACTTAACTTGTCATTTCTTTAAACATTTGGATTTTGTTGTTTGTTTTGGTTTTGTTTTTTTGTTGTTTTTTTTTCCCCAGAAAGAGCTACTTCAAAACCAGTTCCCTCTCTTGACAGCCTACTGTTTCTAGGGTATATACCAAACAGCAGGAGAAATCTATTTAAGAGCTAATGACCCATTTGGGAGACTTTACAAATTAGGTAGTAATCAGTTGGAGGAGTTAAAAGGCCAAGGCAAAGCCAAGGGAAGTTAATGTGCTAGGCTGCCATTACCTAAATTACACTCTTTGATGAAAGGATCATTAATGCTTTTATAAGCCTTTTTTAATTAATGCAAAGTGTAATGATTTGCTTTTTTAATGTTGGTAACTTTGAAAGATGCAGTTTTACCAGTGTACTAGACCAGATTTTCAAAAGTGCTACAATTAAAAGATTAGATTGCTCCATCGAGCACCTAGATCGATATGAATAGTGTTCTTGGGACAGTAGAAGTAGGGCCTTTCAATTTAAAGGAAATGTTCTCAAGACCCTTTGTGAAATCACAATTATATTTTTGGGATGTAATGGGATAGTTTATAAAGCAATGGTGATTGTGTATTAGGATAGTAAATGTTTGGCATTTCTGTATTCACTTTCATCCTGGAAGCTCTCCAAATACTTTAGTAACTAGAGAAATTATTATTTTAGTCATCTTGGAATAAAATGCAACAGGTATTTAACAGTGCACAATAATAGTATGTAAGACTTGGAGGCAGAAATCGCACAAAAGAATTAAAAGAGATTGAATATATTTATTCAGTTTCCCTTAAACATCAGTTCTTGGACAAAACACCTTGAGAAAATAATGAACAGGACCTTTTGTCAAGTGGTCCCATTATTACTTTCCAATGGGTACACCCAGTCCCTTGGTGGCTTTCATAGTGCAGCAATGTCTGAGGTCTGAAAGGCAGAGCCTGGATGGTAGTGCACCCGTTGTAAAAACACCCCTCCTGCTCTGTCATGGTCTTGGTGTGCAGCTGAAAGAGATGAACAGAGAACTAAAGAAAATAATGATACCATTACCTCTCAGTAATGATCTGACACTTTCCTAACAGGAAGGAGAGATGGGGAAAAAGAAAATGGTCAAGACTGTTTGATTTCTTATGACCAGAGGACATCTCACTGGTGGTGCTGCCAGTGACTGTTGTTGGAGGAAGAGTGAAAGTGATGAGCAGGGAGGATGCTGAAGAGCTGCCATGCAGGCAGGGGAGCAGCCCAGGGAAGGACCCAGAGAGCTCTGGCTCAAGTATCATGTAGGTGAAGGTGGTAACGAGAGCAGAAATGTTTGTGTCCAGTTTGCTGTGAAGATGAGATGGTCAATATTTACACAGCACTGAGACTGGAAAATGATAATTATTTTTGTTATGCTGTGGACCATTAGTATTTTGCCTCTTCAGTGGAGAGAAGGGCAGATTTGGATGCCGTTGCTATCACAGTGGTGACTAAGAATGGACTAAAGCCAACAGAAACAAAAGGAAAAGCAGAGACTTAGGTGTTTCTGAATAAAGTGTTGGGTTTTTTTTTGTCAGCCTAGCATATGGAGCTGATTCCTGCGTGGAGGCCACCTGGCAGGCTGCCACCAAAGGCAGCTGATTTTAAACAGCTGAAGGCTGCAGAAGGGAGGCTGAGGTGGGAACTGTGTAATGCTGCTCTTACCCAGGCCTGACCCTTCACCTGGCCCCTCTGCAGGCTCGCAGGGAACCTGCTTAGGTGGGTCAGCCTTCAAGGCAGTTCTCTGTTCTTGCATTAATGCCGAGTGCACCATCTTAACCTGTCTTCACGACACATCTGATAGGCTCATTTTTGGGAACACTGGCAAAACCATTTTTTCACTGACAGTAAGTAATCCCCAAATGTCTCTCAATAGATCTCATGTCGTGTTACCGGGAAGTCCTCCATTACAGGAACTAATCTGGAGACTGGTACCACCTTTTACTACTTTTTGCAAATTGCCCTGTCTTTTTTATATTGCAGTGACTCATCTCATTGCCCTCGTTTTACATGCTGCATCAGGCTCCCTCGGGGCTGTGTCCTTGTTTTACTGCTGCTTGCCAAAATGCTGTTCCAAAGAGCACTGATCACAGGAAAATATTTTCTGAGCAGACCCCTTCTCCTGCCCTCCTGCCCCACCACTTCTAGGAGCTGCCGGGGAGGCTGCAGGAGTCATCTGTGCCTCAGGTTTTAACATCACCTCCTATGGAAGGGAGAAAGGCCAGCTGTTCAGCAGCTAACCTGAGATCACCCTCAGCCCAACCTTTGCTTGTGGTGAAACTCCACTCTCTTCTCCCTCTTTTTCCAAAAATCCAAATGTGGTCAGTGAGTTTACAAAAAAGGAAGGGGAAATGGAAAAAGAAGTCATGCCCACATCTGCTTTCTGGTTTAGCTCAGGTCTGAGGGATGATTTTTTCCCTAGGTATTGCCAGATATCAAGTTGATATTTCTCAATTGCTCAGAACACTCAAGAAGTTGCCATCAGAGCTGGTCGGGCTCAGGCGCAGACCGGGCAATCAGCAGGTTTTTTGCTGTCCAGGTCAGCTTTCCGTAGCCAGAGTGCCTCCAGGAGCAACAGCCCCAACAACTTCCAGCTTCCAGCCTCTCTTTCAAGGGAGGGGGGGACAGGTGAGAGCAGACCCACACACACCACAAGTGTGGCTAGTAGCTTGAGAGAGGTGATTCTGCCCTTCTACTCTGCTCTGGTGAGACCTCACCTGGAGTACTGCATCCAGTTCTGGAGCCCTCAACATAGGAAAGACATGGACCTGATGGAGCGGGTCCAGAGGAGGCTACAAAGATGATCAGAGGGCTGAAACACCTCTCCTATGAGGACAGGCTGAAGGAGCTGGGGTTGTTCAGCCTGGACAAGAGAAGGATCCAGGGAGACCTTATAGCCACCTTCCAGTGCCTGAAGGGGGCTACATGAAGGTTGAAAAGGGGCTGTTCACAAGGGCCTGTAGTGAAAGGATGAGGGGTAACGGGCTTAAATTAGAGGAGATTTAGACTGGATATCAGGAAGGAGTTCTTTACTTTGAGGGTGGTGGATCGGTGGAATAGGCTCCCCAGGGAGGTGGGGAGATATTCAAAGTGAGGTTGGCCAAGGCTCTGAGCAGCCTGGGCTAGTTGAGGGTGTCCCTGCTCACTGCAGGGGAACTGGACTAGATGACCTTTGGAGGCCCCTTCCAGCCCTAAACATTCTATGATTGTATGATAGCCTGTCTCCTCTGAATGTTCCTATTTTCCTTCACTGTAGAGCGTCTTTAATAGGAGGAGAGGGGTTGTTATGGGCATCTTGTGTAACTGCAAAACCCAGTGTACAGTGGGATATGCAGAACATAGAGGTAGAATAAGTCTGTGTACTTGCAAATGGCCCTTTTTTGAGGCTGAGTATCCAAACAGTGAGCCTCTTTATTACAGTAATGAGCTTGGGGTAGTTGTTAACTTGCCAAAGCATAAAGAGATACCAAGGTACCTGCTCATTATTGACAGCTTTATAGCCATGGTTGCTTCTGTACCTGCTACCTCATGTAACAAGAAGTTATGAAATCATCTGAGGCTGCCCTTGTCAATTACCATCATAATTATTTCTGTGTTTAAAAAACACAGCAGAGTTCTTGTGGGCATTCATCAAAGAAGTGCAGTCCTAGTGCTGCCTCCACTGTTGTGCCTCGTGAGACCTCATCAGGTAAATTCTTGAGATTAATGAAGGAAAATGTGTGCCTATGTGCTGCATTGCTGTTCCTCATTTGGAGGTGCTCTTCTGCTGAGGTGGAGTCCAGGCATCAGCTGTCTGATTCAGGACTGGGAAATGAGCTGGTACATGAGCATGCACATGAACCTGGAGGTAAGCCATTGCAACTGGGTAGTAGATTAAGGCTCCCCATTGAGACTCAGAGTCTCACAAGAGACTATAGAGAGGTGTAAATGGTCCCTAACTCACATGAGAGACAGGTAGAGTAAAACAATTTCCACCAGCTCTCATCATGTAATTCAATCAAGCTAGGGCAATTTAGTGAATCTTCCCTGTTGGGGAGGGCTCCCTCTCCCCAGCCCTGAGTCCTCAAACCTCACTGTACAAGTGGCTGCTCCCTGGTTCTGGAGGGGCTGGTGTGAGATACCCACAGGGTGTAAAAACAAGCCGGGGACATGGCAGTAAGTCAGCCTGACAAGAGCCAGGTTACTTTCCTTGAGAAATCTATCATTAAAATCCATATTTCCTTATGGTTGATGGTATTTACTGCTGATTATAATTTCTGGTCAGCTTCTATATGTGAAATTGAGGACAAGCTGCAACTAGTGATGTGCAGAGAGGGAATGCTGTGTGTCTCAAGGATTGGAGTCCTGCAAAAAGGTAAGATTGATCTGAATCAGGAAGCCTGAGGAAAGTCACAGCATAAACAAGTAGGTTTACTGATGCATATCTTTAAAGGAGTATCATCATGATATTTCTACCTCTTGCATGTTTAAATAACATATTTAAAAAACAACTCAGGAGCTCAGCATAGGTTCCTTCTCTAGCTGCTGAGTACACAGAAGTTCCTTATTAAGCATGATCTTTTCAGTGGTAAGCTTGGACAGTGATCCTTCTGACATGAACAAGGATAATAAAAAGGGACTGATTCAGATCTTGGATCTTGGCTTATGGGTATCATAGAATGGTAGGGGTTGGAAGGGACCTCTGGAGATCATAGAAAACAAAGCATCCCACTAGCTGGAGGTCAAGATTCATTGAAATTTTAGAGCACTTCCCCATCCATGGCTAGTAGACTTATTTTGATCATGATAGTCAAGTTACCCAATGAGATTTTTTGTAAATTAAATAGGAGAACAGGGACTGGTTCTGTCTGTGACATCTAGTTTGACCCTGGCCAGGTGCCCACCAAGCCACTCTATCACTTCCCATCAGCAGTTGGTGTCTGGCCTCTTTTTGGGAAGCAGGGCTCCAGACATACAGTGGTTGCTCTGGAGGACAAGCTGATGCCTATTCCACCCCTCTTCCTTTCCCTAGTTTTTATTGTTGAGCTGACATCATATGGTATGGAATATCTTTCTGGTCAGTTTGGGTCATCTGACCTGGTTGTGTCCCCTCCCAAGATCTTGTCCACCCCATCCTACTGTGGGGGGAGTGTTGGAAAACCAGCCCTGGTGCTGTGTGAGTCCTACCCAGCAGTAGCCACAACACAGGTGTGTTATCAGCACCTTTCCAGCTCTCCATGCAAAGCACATCTTTGGGAGGTCTACTGGGGGGAAAATTAACTCCAGCTCACTCTGACCCAATACATCTAGGCAGAGCAAAGTGTCTGGTTTCCCTGTGCCTTGTTCACCATGGCCCTCACATAAGACTTCCCTGCATGATGAAGTTGGATTAAGCAGAGAGTTCTTCATCCAGGAATACACTTACTTATTTTATATCAATTTGATGAGCTGGTATTTTCCACCTCTGCAGTTGAAAAGGGCAATTAAGTCTCTGCCATTTGTTTCTCCCGTGCCCCAGGAATAGGCCGGCAGAGTGCCCTGGCAATAGCTCTGCCTATCCTTGCCCTCCTGCAGAGCCCAGTGACAGTGCTGACAGAGGGAAATGACACAGCTCTGAGCATCTGCATCCAGCCTCAGGAACTGTTAGGCAATTATATGGCCAACTCTGCAATCTTCAGACAGTTTTTTTGATGTTATAGTTACTTTGTGTAGGCTGGTTCATATCTGGGTGCTACCTGAGTTGAGAATATTTTATTTGATTTCCCAGCTTCTAAAAAAAAAAATAATTAAAAAATCCTCCTTCTTGTATAAATGATTTATTGATATGAGGCCAATTCCAGTGCATCTAAGGGCTAAACAAACAAAATGGTAAATCTTCCCTGGCTTTCACCTGAAGACTTCCTCACTTCAGGTAATTAGCTCCAGTCCACCCTGGATACAAGGGCTGGAAAATGACAGCCAAGGTTTTCTGCTAGGAGGAATTTCTCATGCTGGGCAGTGGGAGTGACTTTGGTGCTGCTGCTTTAAAAACTGCATAATACAAATGGTAATTTAGAAATATTTCATTTATGCTGGTTATGAAAAGGAAACAGAACAACAGGAGGTAAGGGAAATTTTGAAGTGCAGATAAATCTTCCTGTTCTTCATATCTTGGAGTTCAGTGTTTAAAAGTAAGAAGCTGTGGATAAAGATCTTCAGCAATTTTCAGTCTTCTCTTGCCTATATATTTCCCAAGTGTCTGTCAAGTGTTATTTCTTCCTGTTGTCAGGTCCTATTGCCTAGTACATGATGTATATTTTAATTGACAGACAGTAACAGCCATTCCAATCATAGCAAGAATGGTATTTTATAGCCAGTGTAGATGGAAGTTGTAACTTAAGGATGTCAGCTACTTGTTTGAAATATGAATAATTGATAACTGAACATAATACCTTTTCACAGTCTGCATTTATTAGAGACAGTGCAATCACAATATAGCTTTTTTTTTTTTTGCTTTTTTTTTTAATGGTTTCCTTTGCATATGATTTGCTAGTCTGTTTAATTCCTGAATAAAATTACTCAGCATCTAGTTAGGGTCTGAGTGAAGACTTGAATTTAGAGGTGTAATCTGGCATGACAGAATACTCAGTTTTGCCCACAGAAGTATCAGTACAAAGTTGACAGTGTCTTGCTAATATCGTTCATTGAAAAGTGCCAGCAAGACTTTCAGGTTAAGTCTCCGTGTCAGCGTGGAAGTGTGAGTTTCACATGTTGTAGACATGAGAGGGCAGCAGAGAGGGCACAGCAGGCAGACTGTGCACTGGGGAGTTGCAGATGCTCTGGAGAGACTGCACCACACACCAAGGCCACTGCTTCAAGCCCCTTCCTCCCAAGTCTTTGCTGCTGCCATTACTCATCTTGTTATTGGTAAATTTGAGTTGAGTGTATTAAGTTGAGTGAGATCTAATATCAAAGAATCATATCCCAAGGAAGGATCTGATATGCCACCAAAGGCAGTGTGAGAACAGCATATGGTAGGAGAGGTAATGCCTTTTAAAGAAACCTATTGGTCTGAGCATCCATTCACATGGAAGATGAAGTTGCCACGGTGTATTTTGGCTTCACTGGCAATTAACATGTTTTCTATTACCTTTGTGTTATTTCTGAGCTTGGCTGAGGCTCATCACTGGCTCTGTCACTGAGCCAGTCATAATGTCACATTGTTGAATGCTGAATAAACTTTCAAGACCTGGAGACAAAAGTAGTGAAACCACTGTAATACAGGGAAGCTTTCCACCTACTTTGGGTTTGCAGCCCTCTTGAGCTAAGATGACCTCCAAGTTTTCAGGGTTTTTTCCAGTGTCTTCATAATCCACCCAGTCTAGGCAGCTTTTGAGGGGAGTTTTGCTGGGAATATGCAGCAGACTCATTGAGGCCACCCTGCAAGAGTCACAGACAGGAAGGCTGCCACCTGCCACATGGCTGCCTGCACACCCCTCAGGCCTGATGGCTCTGGGAAGCAGCAGAGAGGTATTCAGCTGCTGATTGCATTCTTCTTGTGGCAAATTAATTTTATCTTTGAAAGAGATTCACTGCATCTTAGCAGAGATTTCCAGAAAATTCAGTTATATTGCACATATATTCATATTTCTGTCCAGGAAATCTTCAGGCTTACATAAAGGCTGCTGGAAAAAAATGGAAGAAAAAAATAATAAATTTTACCTCAGGCTAAGCTAATAACCAGTCCTAGTTATTGCAAAATCAAGTGGAAATAACAGTCAGGGTTGTTTTTTTGAATATTGACAGCAACTTTCCTCAACCACACTCTACAAACAACAGGAGTCACTCCCCAACACATAATTTTTCATTGAGATAATTAGCTATCTCACAGCTTAAAAAAAAAAAAAAGCAAATACTCATTCTTCATATAGAGAAGATACAGTCTTCTAAAATTCTCAATGGAGATGAAGAAAAGAAGAGCTCCCTTCTCATTTAAACCTGAAGCAAAGCTGTAAGTTCAATTTCTACACACCACATGGTCTTGTGGTTGCCCTGTTGCAAGAAGGTGCTGCACCACAGTGCCTCACTCTTTGTGCTGGTGCCATCAGCATCTGTGTTTGGTGGGGATTCTGTGCAATGAGGACACAGGGGAAGGGGAAGATGGTGGAACTGTTCTGCACTGCCATCACACAGAGACAGGGTGGACTGGATGCCCCCCCAGCCCCTTTCATAAAACCACAGAATCACCTAGGCTGGAAAAGACCTTTAAGATAATCAAGTTCAACCATTAACCCTTCTCTGCCAAGTCCACTGCTAAGCCATATCCCCAAGTACCACATTTATATAGCTTATAAACACATCCAGGGGTGGTGATTCAACCACCTCCCTGGGCAGCCTGTTCCAGTGCCTGACAACCGTTTCAGTGAATAAAATTTTCCTGTTGTCCAGTTTAAACCTCCCCTGGTGCAGCTTGAAACCATTCCCCCTTGTTCCATCACTGGTTGCTTGTGAGAAGAGACCAGCACCTACCTCTCTACAGTGTCCTTTCAGGTAGTTGTAGAGAGCAATAAGGTCTTCTCTCAGCCTCCTTTTCTTCAGACTAAATAGCCCCAGTTCACTCAGCTCTTCATAAGACTTGTTCTCCAGGCCCTCCACCAGCTTAGTTGCTCAGACAATGTCTCCATCCCTGGTGGCTAGCACCTCATAACCAGCTGGGATATGCCAGCTCCTTCATGAAACATTGCTGGAAATCAGAGTTTAATGAGACTGAAGTCAGCAGGTAGTTTGGCAAATTATCTTTATGTCTGTAGTTGGTTTTCACACATCAGTTCCCTCTCCCTTTCCTCTGAAAGCTGCCTGTTGAGCAAAAGTATGAGTACATGAGTAAAAGTCCTTTGACCTCAGCTTTTCTGATCTGAGTGTTAATTCCTTCTCTCAGTAGGGTGAGGAGCTTTGAGCCTTTTGTGTGTCTTTTTTGAGAGAGTGAACAACATTTCTGTACTTTGCCACGAAGGTGGCATTACAGCTGGGATTGCCTACTCATGCTTTCGTCAATTCCTCTTCTCCCTGTGTGGCACCCAGTCCTCCAAGAGCAGCCTGCAGAGGGGTCCTTCATCTCTCCTGCCTCCCACCACTCCAGTGCTGGGCCACTGCCTTAACAACAGTGGTTCTTCAGGTGCTTTAGCCTACATAGGACATATCTCAGCAATTTGGGCCCCTCTGAGGATTTTTTATCTGTTCATTGCCCTCCTCAGCAGTCTGGAGAAAAGCGTTAAGTCAAGGCTGAGCACAAAGCTGGGATAGCTGCTGTAGCTGGTGATTTCATGAGGGGCTCAGGAAGACATGGGCAGACTGGCAGGCTCCGGCACTATGGATGCTATTAGTTTTCCTGCCACCTTCACAGAACACAGAACTTTCTTCAGAAATTCCTCCAGAGCCTAAGGCCTTCACAAACCCTGTTTCCATTAGGGATGAAATGTGCTTATACTAATTAAAGAACTGTCTCAAAAGACAGCATTAGCCAAAGACCAGGAGAATGGCCCAGTCCCAGTAACACTGGCTTGTGCTGCCTTTGGGGGGGTTGTGCTGTTGAGGTCTCTATCCTGGTCTGCACAGGACAATGGCTGAGTCTACCAAAACCAAGATATTATGAAATATTCTCAGTGTAACATGTAAAGTGTGTACCTTGGTCTTTCACATATGAGAACCTGTGGTTATTACATCGCTTTCTTGATGGCAATCATTTTATGTCAACTACTTGAAATGTATTGTTCTTCCAGCAGTAATACACAAAGTCCTTTCTCTTCTGCAGGCCATTTCTCAAAGTTCCAGATCAAAAAGCTTTGCAATAAGCAATTATTTGTTACACATACATTACATACTGATGTGAAACCTAATTTCTCCTCAGTTCAGAGAAGAGGTGGAATCGTTAATATCCCCCTGCTCTGAGAAAGGCTGCAGAATAATAACATGGGAAGTTGAAGTAATCATTCTGCCATCAGTTGTTCTCCCCTGAGCCTGCCCACAAGAAGTCATATGGAGAACTGTTAGAGGCAGGCATTGCTGAAGATTGCCTGCTAATTTTACTCCCTGTAACATAATCTGTTTATTCAGAAGATACACTCTATCTTCACTGCTGTGATTCAAAAGAATCTTAATCTGACATGATTTCTTTCATACTCTCTCCTTAGTAATTAATATTGCTGCATGAAATCTGAGGCTTACTCTTTATTGCAAGCAATATATTATGAAGTGATTCTTATTCCTCAAGAAAACATAATCTATACTTTATTATTACCTCTCTAAATCTGCTTTTCTTTTAAAATAAGAGCCTTGTCTTCAAAGATAGTACTTCAGTGTCTAGATTTTTGTTTTTATTGCAAAAGAAAACTTGATTAAAATGGAAGCAGGAATAGTCTAGAAAAGTATAGTTTATATAATTATTCAAATACAGCCTTTGTTTGCATTTCAAACAGCTTCCCAAAGGTGAGTATCTCTTCATAACCTTATTTATGAGCTACCCAAAGGACAGTGGCTCTAGCTTGTTTTGCAGAATGACTGGTTTTCATTTTCTTATTTTTCTGTGGTGGTTTGTTTGTTTGTTACATTGCAATTGAGTTTGGTCTGAGTTTTGGAAAGTTGAGTGCCTGACCCATTTCTTCAGAACAAAAAATCTGACTCCAGGTGCTTCAGTTTGAGTAAGAGAGCTGCACATACTTCCAGTGTTTAGAAGCAGTTGGCCTGTGATCAGTGTTTAACCTATAGGATGCATTCTCAAACCTCTAACCAGAGGTTTTCTTCTCACTACCATGCTTTTTTCTACTTTCCCCTGGGGCCCTGGGTCAAAGCAGATACTGCTCCCTCTCCTACTGGCCCTTCTTATTCCCATATAGCCCACACTCACAGTAGCAGTAAATTAAATATGAATCTTGCGACAGATCACAGAATCACAGAACATTAGGGGTTGGAAAAGACCTTGAAAGATCATCTAGTCCAACCCCCCTGCCAGAGCAGGATCACCTAGATCAGGTCACATGGGAACGTGTACAGGCGTGATTTGAACGTCTCCAGAGGAGGCTCCACAACCTCCCTGGGCAGCCCCTTCCAGTGTCTGTCACCCTCACCATGAAAAGTTTTTCCTTATTTACCCAAAACCTCCTATGCTCCAGCTTGTACCCATTACCCCTTGTCCTATCACTGGATGTCACTGAGAAAAGCCTGGCTCCATCTCTGACACTTCTCTTTACATATTTATAGACAATAACGAGGTCACCCCTCAGTCTCCTTTTCTCCATAACTAAAATTACATAGTACTTATACAACAGGAGACATTCTCAAGCAGTCAAAATGGAAAGCAATTGCCTGAGTTTGCAGTAAAATCAGCTGATGATATTTTTTTTCTTCCCATGGTCCCTTTCTTTCTATTAATATCTCCTTTTCTCATTATTTCATCCTCATTTTCCTCTCCAAATATTTGACTGTTAATAGTTGAAGGAATATGATACTTACCTAAGACGTATTTTTCCTTTGCTTTAAACTCTGCTGCAGATGTGATTTTCAACATCTAATCTTTGTTGTGCCTCAGTTCCCTATCTTTAAGGGTGGCATTTCTCTATAATCAGAGGCATTGTAAAACAGAACCACTTAAGTCAGCTAGTGGTTTGGGTATGGTTCTGTTGAGGCTCTGAAAGAACATGGATGGATTAAGGGAGTGGTGTGCCTCTATCTGCTAGCCAAAAAGGTTTTAGGAGACTGCCACTCACATCATCTCTACTACCTGTAACGACCATGGAAAAGCAGTTGTGGACTTGTGGACTTGTGTGTGTTTGTGTGTGTGTGTGTGCATGAAATGAATGCGTATCTCATTGTCCCTAATCTTCCTTCATAACTAAAGAATTCTGCATAAATGATGTCAGGGAGAATAATAATAAAACTGTGTTTTGTGGGACACACACCCTAGTGAGCTGTGGATTGCTCTGTAACTCAGTATTAGCACTGTAAAATGGTTTGACACATGACTGTGTTGGCTTAAATCACCCAAAAAGGCTGAGGAAACAGGCAGAAAGGGACAGGGAAAGCATCTAGATTCTGTTTCAGTCTCCCTTTGAACCTGCACAAACTCATTTCTTCATGGTCCAGAGAACAGAAACAGGGAAGTCTCTGAGGGCTTTCAAGGAAGATGATCAGATAAGGGACTAGACTGGTGCATCACCTGGTGACAAGCTTCTAAATGTAGGAGAGCATTCAAGGGGATGGTTTGCTCTCAGGCCCTCTCTCTGCATATCAAAATGGGCTGATCCTGCTTTTCAAAGCAATTGTTTGAGTTATACTGCACCATACAGGGATTCTCGTAGGGAAGACCAGGACATGCTTAAACTCATGCAGATCCATTGGATCAATGAGTATGCACCACACTTATGTCAAGAGCATGGCCAAAGTGGTGATAAGTGTGATGTTGCTCCAGGAGCAGATCTCAGCAGTTTTCCAGAGAGATCAGAGTGAGGTAACGCTGCTGTGGTGGAGTAACACTTGCAGCTATGCCACATGGGTCACTTGGCTATGCAGACTGGCAGAACTCCTGCACCTCATTTCCAAGATGAATCTTCTCGACAAGAAATATGAAATTCATAGAAGGCAGGCACAACTGGTGTAACCAGCTGAAGTTTAGAAAATATGAATGAATATTCATGGAAAAAAATGTTTTCATTGTTCAGCTCAGCCAAAAACCTTTCTCTGACTTTGTTGTTCTCCTTGTTGGACTAAAAAATTGGTCGCAGTAAGCATAGCTTTTCAGACTACAGTTTCCTACATTTGTGTCATTCTTTGGACTTATAATTAAATATTGAAGAGACAAAGGAGACTTGGCAGGCAGTCATACTCACAGCAGTCTAATGTCATACGGTTTCTCTGAAAGAAAAATGTTCTGAAACAGATGAGATAATGTACTGAACTTTGAAAAAAATGCCACTAAGCACTCACTGGACAAATACTCTCAAAACATTTTATCATCAGTACAAGAAAATCAATACTTCTAAAACATCTGACTGTGGCAATGGCAGCTGAAGGTCCATGTTGACATTAAACCAGGTTTTTGCAGTAGAATGTTTGAGTTTTCAAGGGCCACTATTTTTCTGTTTCTTTCCAACCAAATTAGGCTCAAAGCATCTCTCGAACACAGTGCATTCCTTTTATGCAGTGATAAGTGAGAGTTTTTTCAGGTTCTCATAGCTTTTGATGAAAGGCCATCTTTTCTTCTTCCTTTTCAGAAAAATCTCCAATAAAATTGTACAAATAGAACTGCAANTCTGTCACCCTCACCATGAAAAGTTTTTCCTTATTTACCCAAAACCTCCTATGCTCCAGCTTGTACCCATTACCCCTTGTCCTATCACTGGATGTCACTGAGAAAAGCCTGGCTCCATCTCTGACACTTCTCTTTACATATTTATAGACAATAACGAGGTCACCCCTCAGTCTCCTTTTCTCCATAACTAAAATTACATAGTACTTATACAACAGGAGACATTCTCAAGCAGTCAAAATGGAAAGCAATTGCCTGAGTTTGCAGTAAAATCAGCTGATGATATTTTTTTTCTTCCCATGGTCCCTTTCTTTCTATTAATATCTCCTTTTCTCATTATTTCATCCTCATTTTCCTCTCCAAATATTTGACTGTTAATAGTTGAAGGAATATGATACTTACCTAAGACGTATTTTTCCTTTGCTTTAAACTCTGCTGCAGATGTGATTTTCAACATCTAATCTTTGTTGTGCCTCAGTTCCCTATCTTTAAGGGTGGCATTTCTCTATAATCAGAGGCATTGTAAAACAGAACCACTTAAGTCAGCTAGTGGTTTGGGTATGGTTCTGTTGAGGCTCTGAAAGAACATGGATGGATTAAGGGAGTGGTGTGCCTCTATCTGCTAGCCAAAAAGGTTTTAGGAGACTGCCACTCACATCATCTCTACTACCTGTAACGACCATGGAAAAGCAGTTGTGGACTTGTGGACTTGTGTGTGTTTGTGTGTGTGTGTGTGCATGAAATGAATGCGTATCTCATTGTCCCTAATCTTCCTTCATAACTAAAGAATTCTGCATAAATGATGTCAGGGAGAATAATAATAAAACTGTGTTTTGTGGGACACACACCCTAGTGAGCTGTGGATTGCTCTGTAACTCAGTATTAGCACTGTAAAATGGTTTGACACATGACTGTGTTGGCTTAAATCACCCAAAAAGGCTGAGGAAACAGGCAGAAAGGGACAGGGAAAGCATCTAGATTCTGTTTCAGTCTCCCTTTGAACCTGCACAAACTCATTTCTTCATGGTCCAGAGAACAGAAACAGGGAAGTCTCTGAGGGCTTTCAAGGAAGATGATCAGATAAGGGACTAGACTGGTGCATCACCTGGTGACAAGCTTCTAAATGTAGGAGAGCATTCAAGGGGATGGTTTGCTCTCAGGCCCTCTCTCTGCATATCAAAATGGGCTGATCCTGCTTTTCAAAGCAATTGTTTGAGTTATACTGCACCATACAGGGATTCTCGTAGGGAAGACCAGGACATGCTTAAACTCATGCAGATCCATTGGATCAATGAGTATGCACCACACTTATGTCAAGAGCATGGCCAAAGTGGTGATAAGTGTGATGTTGCTCCAGGAGCAGATCTCAGCAGTTTTCCAGAGAGATCAGAGTGAGGTAACGCTGCTGTGGTGGAGTAACACTTGCAGCTATGCCACATGGGTCACTTGGCTATGCAGACTGGCAGAACTCCTGCACCTCATTTCCAAGATGAATCTTCTCGACAAGAAATATGAAATTCATAGAAGGCAGGCACAACTGGTGTAACCAGCTGAAGTTTAGAAAATATGAATGAATATTCATGGAAAAAAATGTTTTCATTGTTCAGCTCAGCCAAAAACCTTTCTCTGACTTTGTTGTTCTCCTTGTTGGACTAAAAAATTGGTCGCAGTAAGCATAGCTTTTCAGACTACAGTTTCCTACATTTGTGTCATTCTTTGGACTTATAATTAAATATTGAAGAGACAAAGGAGACTTGGCAGGCAGTCATACTCACAGCAGTCTAATGTCATACGGTTTCTCTGAAAGAAAAATGTTCTGAAACAGATGAGATAATGTACTGAACTTTGAAAAAAATGCCACTAAGCACTCACTGGACAAATACTCTCAAAACATTTTATCATCAGTACAAGAAAATCAATACTTCTAAAACATCTGACTGTGGCAATGGCAGCTGAAGGTCCATGTTGACATTAAACCAGGTTTTTGCAGTAGAATGTTTGAGTTTTCAAGGGCCACTATTTTTCTGTTTCTTTCCAACCAAATTAGGCTCAAAGCATCTCTCGAACACAGTGCATTCCTTTTATGCAGTGATAAGTGAGAGTTTTTTCAGGTTCTCATAGCTTTTGATGAAAGGCCATCTTTTCTTCTTCCTTTTCAGAAAAATCTCCAATAAAATTGTACAAATAGAACTGCAATAATTATATCTGGCTCAGTAAAAGTAAAGGGTTGCTGTCTGCCTTTCCCAGAAGAAGAGGTAAACTCGGTGCTTTCCTAGAATCTTTTGATTATTACGCATCCATGTATCCCTGACCTCCCCATTTGTCTTCAACTGAAGATTGTTGAGACTGAAAGAATGAATAAATAAACACAAATTTTTAAAAAGTTTGCAGCTACTTGAAATGCTTCTGATACAAGCAGTCCCTGGATGAAACACTGCAACAGGAAAGTTCTCCTACAGTCCACTCTTTTTAATCAGTGTAATTCTTCGTGCATCTTAATCAGGGAGTGAATAACTCTAGAAACTTAATTCTAAGTAAAACATGAAGGTTGTGGTTTTGTTGTTGTTTTGGTTTTGTTTTTTTTTTTACTACACCACTGAGACACACTTAGCTCTGTAGAGCTGAATGGGATCAAACTAAGGGAGCTGACAGAAGTGTTTGCCACTAGTGTTTGACACAAGCATTTGACATATGCTTTGCTGGGTAAAAAACTGGCTGCCTGGCTGGGCCCGAAGAGTGGTAGTGAATGGAGTTAAATCCAGTTGGTGGCCAGTCAGCTGTTCCCCAGGACTCAGTATCAGGGCCTGTTCTGTTTAATACCTTTATCAACAATCTGGTTTAAGGGATCAAGGATACCCTCGGTAAATTTGCAGATGACAAAAATTAAAAATAGCCAAAATGACACCCAGTGTCTGTAGTACTCGGCAGTAAGGAAAACTTTATTTCTTAATTTTCTCTCATCTTCTCTGATTCAGTAAATTCCATTTTGGAAGCTAATCATATTAAGTAGCTTAACTTATTATGGGCATGATGGCAGGCAAGCACACATACATCTAATACCCAATTATTCTCAGGGAGACAATCCATTGTGTCTGCTAGTGATCAAAGTGTCCATTTATATTCACAATGCTATATACAAAATGATTTAATTTCAACATCTAATTCTTTTTAGCCATGAATGATTCTGTGATAAACAAATAATTTGGAACCTAAAGGAGTGGTATAATTGTAAATATGTCTCTGTGTCTTAACAAGTGATGTCAAAAATCTAAGAAGCTGTGATCCAGAATGGTTCCCTCAACTGCTCAAGAAAAAAGAGGGGATACTGGATATCTTTACACTTTTAAAGGTACATATAAAGAGGGAACACTATTAGAAGTGATTGTGCTGTTCTCTGGCCTCCCTGAAGCTGTAGTCCAAATAGGTATTTTTATATTCTTCCTTTATACTGTAAGTCCTGTTTTAAATAAGCAGCCCAAGGAGTCAAGAACTCTTACATCAAGCCTTTGCTTTGTATTGTCTCTCTAAATTAAATAACTGGGCCTCTTTTATTGGCAAAATTCCACATTTATAGAAGACAATTACATCACCTTCATGGGGTACTGTAGAATTGATTGATATTTTGGAAAATGACAAAGTTTCTGTGAAATCTGGGGTAAAGGAGTTGAACATTCTTGGGATTATTAATGCTGAACAGGAAAAGCAGCTACAGAAAAACTCATGAAAAGGCTTAAAACCACCCAAAGTGTTCTTGGGATAGTAGTTGGGGTTTTTTTGCTGGCTTCCCATCACTTGTAGCCAGCACTGAATGTCTTAAAGCTGATGCAGATTTTGGGTGGCAACTGTCTGAGTCTTGGGGTGTGCAAAGCTTCCTGTTTCCCAGCATACAGCTCTCTACCCTTTGCATAACTGGATCCTCATCTTCCTCAGGAAAATCTCACTGCTTTATTTTCAGATGCTCCTACAACAGCTCCCTTGCTTCTGTTGTGGATGGCTGGCTCTTGTGAGGAGCAGCCCTGCCAAGCACCTGGCTCAGCACCAGCAGTTTGAGTCCTCTTCACAGCATTTCCTTCAGTGTGGTGACCAGAGAGGCACTGAAGCTCACACCAGATGGAGTGAGCAGATCCTGGATACAACTATGAGATTTAGTGTGGACCAGGGAGCCATCAACAGCCTGCCTCCAGCCAGGCTATGCACGGGAGCTGGGGCTCAGTTTACTTGGTGGGCTCAGGGTGCCCTGTAGAACCTGTCTCCAGAACCAGGGTACAGCCATGGATAGGTTTAATTTACTAGTACACCTCCAACCTATGCATATTGGCTTAGATTTCAAAAATTGCCATAGAATTCAAATATATATATGTATTGAACAAATGGATTTTTGTTTCTTTTCCTTTCTTCACAAAATTTGAGGTTTACACACCAGGTTGCATGATAACAAATATATCATTTGATACTTAGGAGCAGAATAATGGGTTTCTTCCTTTTGCTCAGGCCACTGTCAATTTTCCACCTTTTTTCTTTTTTTTAAAAGGCCAACAAAGTGGTCTTCATGCAGGCAGCAACTCACCCTGATGCCATTAAACCAGAAAAATAAAAGCTTCATCTGTCATGTTGCCTCAACTATATTGATGAGAAGGGAAACCAGACCATAAAAGTGATTATGTGTTTCAGATATCTGGCAGCCTATGCTGTCATTGTCCTCTGACTTAAATATTTTGCTAGAAAGAGTACAATACTGCCAATAAAAAAGGATTATCTGAAAAGGAAGTAAACCCTACTTTTTGAGGATCTGGGGTTTTTTCTTCTTTTTTTTTTTTTTTCTTGCTCCAATCTTTAAAGCAGACAAACATGAAATTTACTGACATTCATAACCATAGGAATTATTGACACATCTCTTTTAAAACATGCTTGGTTTAAGCTATCTGAGATTCTGAGCTCCCAAAGAAAAAACTACCTTTGACAGGCTAGCTCTTAGATGCTATATAGCTGTTAAATCAATCACCTGCTGAAGTCACCTTGTGCTCTTCGTTGCCTTCAGATGGATCCTAGATAAAACATGTATTCTAAACACCTGGAGTGGGATTAAGTTGCTTAAATAGCAATCCTCAGGCTAGTGCAGATTCTTCAGAAAAGCAAGGCTGTCCGAGATGATCTAGGATTGGTGCATCCATACATCTTCTGAAGTAGCAGGTAGGCTAGGGTAAGAGTACCCAAATGATGCTAGGTGTTTGTGGTTTTGTTGTTGATTTATACCTAAAATACCACGGTTAGGAGAGGGAAATTTTTCCTTGGCTACTTCCTGCATATTATTGGGAAATATGCCTTGATAGATCTACATCTCTTGAAAGTTCAAGTGAAATACAAGAAAGGACTGTGGTTGTTCTCTGGCACCATTGTAACTGCAAGAACTCTAGACTGGTGAATTTCTTGAGTTTCTAGTTCCTGTTTCAAGAAAGCAAGAAATCATTTTAAAATCTGACCCTTTGCTGGAGTGGTTATGTTAGTAGTGTCCTGTTGAACTCATCTGTTTCTGGAGTTCTTCAGCTATGTATGCTTTGGCTGTAGTTTCTATTAAGGCTTCTTGTTTGCATGCTGGTGTAGCAGGTTATTCACTTAGTTTTAGGCCTGTAATTGCTTGCCAGGTTTTGTTTCTGATAAGTAATAGAATCTTTTTGCTTTAGTGCTACAAGAAGACCTTCTTTGCATGTAAATATGTATTTACACATATCTATGTGCGTGTGAGCAAGCTTATCCCTCTGTGTACAAGTGTGTAGACATTTTGGAAGTGTTGGGGAAAGGCATAGAAATAAATTATACTATCATACCACCTCAGCAATTCAAATAGACATGGAAATCACTACAGCTGGGAGGTGACTTATTGCCAGCACCCTCCTCAGCCTGCAAGACCCAAAAGAGAGTATGAAACTGGTCTCTCCCTAGCATGCATGGGGAAGAAAAAGCTTAAGGAATAGGAAAAGTGAAGTTTTATTGTCAGTATAATTTCCTAATACTACTTTTTCATGCTTCTGTTTTTCATGCTTTCTGATGGAATCAATACTAGTGACAAAAATGAGAGAAACAAAACCAGAGGGAGGGATAGCTGCAGAAAAATCCAGTAGTACCACACAAAATGTGTTACATGCTGTGTAAGTCTTCCTTCTCCTCTTTCCTTAATTCAGCTACAGCATTGCTGTTGAATATCCTTAATATACTCACAGATCATTTATTGTAAGTTAAGTCTACCTTGTAGCAAAACCCTGACAACCTCTGAATGGGAATGAATCCTGAGCCATTACTAGCTTCTAACTTACAGATATGTTTATTAACAGTAGCAGTGAGGGAACCCTTGCTTTTTCCATTTATTATTCTTATCAGGCAGGAGCTGATACAAAGATTTTGGATCTGCTATGTTTTAAGAAGTCAGTTATTGTATGATGGCTGCTGTTTTGATGTTTCTAGTGTGTATTGGAAAAAGAGGAACAATATTTTCTTGGGGTTTATCCTTTAACCTTATTATTCTGGAAGCAACAGCATATTAATCCAAGTAGAACAGGTGTGGATAATCTTATTTACCTGCTCCATTGAGGAAAACCTGCTGTTCCACCGTAAGACTTAGCCATGAATAAGAAAGAAAAGGGCAAGACGAACTGCCAATGTATTCTGAGGCACCACCTGGAAGGCAAATAATACATATTTTTGTATGACAGGTGGCATTCAGCAGGATTGATTTCAGTTATGCTTACTGGTAAGTGGTTTGGATTTTACTTCATGTAAGAATGAGATCTAGTTATAAGATCAGTTAAGTGAAATACTGAGTATTTCATTAGAGATGCCAGATGCTCTTAATATAAGTTGTCTTAGAAGTAGACAAATCTTTTACTGCTGAAAGACCTCACAAGTACCAGACTTGACACTTAGTGAACTTTGACTTTCCTCTCATTCTTGACAAACAGCTGTTTATCCAGAGAATTCTTCTAAATGACTATTTGGAATATGTGAGTTTGGGGTGTAGCTTGTATTAATAGACTTTAAATCTTTGAGAGATGTGAAATTTATACTTAAGAGTTTTCTGTACTGGTTATATATATAATAGCCAAATATGGCTTGGAAAGAAATCAAAGGATAATTTCAAGCTAGAGTAACTTGTTCATAATTGTCAGTTTGACTTTATGAAGTGAATTGATCAATCTTTGCTTCATACCCTAGGTGTCTTTCAGCCTCTCTGCAAGCTCAGAGGAATCATTACATCTGTTTGTACTATTCCATTTTAAGTTTACTTCACAACATATAGACAAGAAATGCAACTTAAAATTAAAGCCATCTTGTATTCTAGAGTGTATTCCCTCAGCAAGAGACAAAATGGATTTTGTTGTAAAATTTACAAGCATAACTTGACTTGGCAACAGGAGTATGTAGTTGGAGAACAAAAAGGATGAGATAAGTAAAACTTGGAAGATAAAAGCAGTTATAAGTCTTTGGGGTTTTACTTTACAGGCAAGGAAAGAGACAAGAGATGCTGGTTTTAAGAGCCCGTCCAGCTCTTAGTGATTGTTTTACCCCACTTCCAAATTAATTCCTCTGCATGTCCAAGTCCTGCCAAGTGGAAATGTGGGATAACTTGTACCAGCCTGTGAAGCTTCCCTTTCACGGGCCACTTGAAATGCTGCATGTTTGTGCTGTCCCTTTGGCTAACACCATGAGGAGCAGCTCTAGTGAATTAGGCATAAACAACCACAAACTGACTTTCAAGTGGCTGTCAGACACGTAGAAACCCACAGCTTCTGTTTAATGGAAGCACAAAGACCATGCTGCAAAACCCCAAAGGCAGTCAGTTACAAATGTGACTGATGTAGGTTTTCCATTGAGACACAAAAACACTGCCTTCAGAGCCAAGCTTGCCATCAAGCTCACAGCAGAGCACAGTGTTTCTGAGGTACAATGCAGAGGATTTAATCCTTCTGAAGGCATAGTTATATGATTGTGTAAAAATGAACTTCTTACTGTCATTATAAGATGTTATAAATAGCTCACCATAAAAATGAACCTTTGCTATATCCACAAATTCTAATAAATGCAGTATTTCAGTCTTTTTGACACAGTATGACCAGCCACTGATTAGATCTGTGCCCTCCATATGCATGTATAGAAAGCAGCGATAGAAATGGATATGCTTTCTCACTTAAAATAATATAAAGTTTTCTTAATAGTAATTTTTTTTTATTTTAAGCATATGGTACAATAAGCTTTTATTTGGTTTATCTTAATTGTTAAACCAAACAGAAACAAATGCGTGTCAGTATCTTGCCTTAATCCTTTTTAAAAAGTCTCTTGGAACATTCCCACTGACAATGTCTTCAGCTTTCCTCCTGAGCTCAGCAGGAAAGTGAGATGCCTGCTGAAAGCCTTGTGGGATGAAAAACTGCATGTTTTGAAAATCCTAGCTTTGCTGAGGACTCGCATGAATTCTTATTGCAAATAAAATCATCCTGAGGGAAAGGGGAAACACCAAGGTGCAGGAAAATAACAATCATAAACCAGCTTTTCCAGCAGTGCTCATACAACTGAAGAATCATAGAATGGCCTAGGGTGGAAGGGACCTTAGAGATCATCTAATGCAACCTCCCTGTCGTGGGCAGGGATGCCTCTCAACTAGACCAGACTACTCAAGGCTGTGTCCACCCTGGCCTTGAACACCTCCAGGGAGGGGGCAGCCACAACTCTCTGGGCAATTTATTCCCAAGTCTTGCTGCCCTTGTGCTGAAGAATTTCTTCCTAAAATCTAAATCTATTCTCCTTCAACTTAAACCCCTTTCCTCTTGTCCTATCAGTCAATGCTCTTGTAAGAAGTCCTTCCCCAGCCTTCCTGGAGGTTCCCTTCAGGTATTGGAAGGCAGCTATTAGGTCCTCCTCAAAGTCTTCTCTCTTTTCAAGACTGAACAATCTCAGCTCCTGCAGCCTGTCCTCATAGCAAAGGTGGACATGGAGCCATTGACCACAACTCTTTGAGTGTAACCATCCAGACAGTTCCTTATCCACCGAGTGGTCCATCTGTTAAAACCTTGTCTCCCCATTTTAGAGACAAGGATGTCATGTGGGACAGTGTCAAACACCTTGCACAAGTCCAGGACAATGACATCCATTGCATTTCCCATGTCAACCAGCACTATAGCTTTGTGGTAGAAGGCCACTAGATTAGTCAGGCATGACTTGCCCCTGGTGAAGCCATGTTGGCTGTCACCAACCACTTTATTTTTTATGTGCTGCAGTACAGCTGTCAGGGGAATCTGTTCCATGATTTTACCTGGCACAGAGGTAAGGCTGACTGCTCTGTAGTTTCCTGGGTTAAAGAGGTGGAGTAGGGGACAGCCTCTTCTCCCTGGTGATGCATGACAGGACCAGAGGGAATGAATGGATGCAAGCTGTGCCAGAGGAGGTTTAGGCTGGATATTAGGAAACATTTCTTCCCTTGAAAGGGTTATCAAACACTGGAATGGTCTGCCCAGGGTAGTGGTGGAATTGCCATCCCTGGAGGCATTTAAATATCATGTGGACTTGGTGCTTAGGGATGTGGCTTAGTGGTGAGCTTGCAGTGTTGGGGTGCAGGTTGGACTGGATGATCTTGAAGGCATTGGCCAAAGGCATTCTGTGATGCCTGGTCTGCCACCACCCTGCAGCAACCACAGTTATTGCTTGAAGCTGGGAATGAAAACTCACTGGAGAAAAAACAGAATGTGAATGATCAGCCATTCTATGTTGGCTTTGGGAGCTTGGTTGCTTGTTGGTTTGTTTTGTGTTTTTGTTTTTTTTTCTAATCTGCTGAGATAGCAGCTGATCTTTGACAGATGTGTACTGGAAATGGAAGTATGATTAAGGAGACAGGATGTAGTCAGAGATGATAAAGGGCTTTATTTACTTCTCATCGGGTCTTATTTCATTAATATTTTAATCTTTTCTTAAAATAGATATAGAAAAAATGGAGAAAACCAGCCTACAGTTTTAAAAGTCCTATAAATGCTAACATTTTTTTCAGTGCTTTTCCTTGCTGCCCTTTAGCTCCTGGTGCACTGCTCGCCTTCTAATGCTGAGATCTAGAGCAAAATTTTTAGGTGAAGTTGGTGATTGTTTCCTTAAGTGTCCTTTGCTAATCAGAGGTAATTGCAAAATTAGAAGGGTTTTGTTGATCATCAGTTAAATGCTTTTGTAGTCAGTTGGTTCTGCAGGCTTATCCTTATCAAGTTGATGGAAGCTCACTGAAAATGGAAATACCAGACTTTTTGCAAAGCTCATTTATTCTTTTTTTTTCCTAAAAACCATTTATCCTAATCCCAGACAAAAAAACCTAACTGATATAGAAGGAAAGTAATTTATATTGAGCCTTTGATATTCAAGGATCCAGATCATCGATGTTTGATGATGGGATTATGTACCAAGGGTATTTCCAAGTTGGAGCAAGGAAATTGCAAGTGATGGATTTCCTTTTCTGCCTTCAGCTAACACTTTTGTCATAGAAACAACTTCCAGTCTATCTGACTGCATATAGGAACTAGGACAGTTCCACAACTATCTTGGCCAGTTATTTAAACCATATAAGAAGCTTTTGGTCAGTTCACTGAATTAAAACAAAGAATTGCAAGGTTATGATGTTTGTACATATTCCTGGCTTAATATAGGTAGGTTTGAGAGATTTGTTTATAATCTGCCAATTTTTCTTAAAACCACTGCTTTAATAGTTTTCAAAAAAAAAAAAAAAAAAGTATTACACTACCCTCACTTCATGTAGGCTGTACAGGCCTGAAGCAGTTTGTACAAAGGTTTTGCCTGAATACATCATGTTGCCATCTGCAATAGGGAGCTCTCAGAGGCTTCATGAGCAACTTTTCTTTCCCTCTAGGAATAAAAAGTAGAAAGAAAGTGGAAACCTGTAAGAGAAGAGTGCTGTGGGCAGTGGGGAGCACCCATGTCACCCAACATTGCAATGTGAAGCAGTCCCTGGTTGCAAAGCAGGGCTGCTTTCTACTGTTAGATTTGGTGCTTAGCTCTGGATCCTATTCTGGATATGTCTCTACAGCCTGTGGGTATGGACATAGATCATGGGTTAAATCAGCATTAGATGATTAAAAAAACAAAACACACACAAAACCCCCAACAACGATAAAAAATAATCAAGAAAAACCAACAAAAACTAACAAACAAACAAAAAGGCAGCATAGCCCAGTAGTTTTTAGAGTTTTCTGCTCCTATAATGGGGATAATAGAATGATTTGTGAAATAATTTGGTGTTATGACCTGAGGATTACAATGCAGTGAAACTGGTGTTGGGTTAAAGTACAAATGCAAGGATGTTGAAAAGCAGATATTGGTACATAGAAGTGTGCAGGTACGGAAGAGAAGAACAAGGCTGTGTATGAAAACTTGTCTGCAGAACTGTGCTGTTCATACACCTTCTTGGGTTCTCAGTTGAAGCTTTCCAAGTTAAAGATGCCACAGTGATTGTAAAAGACATGCTGTGTTTTATATCATCATTTATGGTTGCGGATTTCCTTCCATCTAAACTGCAATTAAATGTTCCTATCATCCTGTAAATTAGCCTTTCTCTTTTAAACATCACATTTGCAATTCTATGTTCATATAATCCTGTAATTATGTAACTATTTTCACTTCAGCACTGATTCAGCAATGTACTTAAGCATATGAATAATCTCTTTGAACCCAATGGGACTCCTCACATGCTTAAAATTAGGCATGGTTTAATTACTTTGCTAAATCAGCAGCTATGCTGGTATACAGCAAAGGGGATAAAGGAGGTGGCTTGCATCTACTGTAAACACCACTGTTGAAACTGGACGTTTCTAAACTCTAATTTTACCATCCTACTTCAGATGCTTTTAGCTGAATCATAGTATCAGAGACATCATCTGTACCGTATTTGGATTGAATCACATCTTCAAAAAATTTATCTAGAGGCATAGCAGTTTTAAAAGGCTGAAGTCCCTTGCCTTGAGTGCTCATTTGAAGCTGACTGGTGCAGGCAGTCACTGCAACTGGTTGCAGACCAGCACCAGAGAGGGCTTTTTTTTTCCATAACAAGTGGATTGCTGTGCTTATCAGATTACAACATTATCTCACATTGCATAGGTGATGGTAGATCATGATGCATAATCAGGAATTTATAATGGAGATGGGAAGACTTGGGGCCACCTCAGTCCACTATACAACTGAAGAAAATATATGCATATGTCTACATCCTGAAAAATCTCTGCTGTGATCTTTTATCTTAAAATTGCGTATTGTCTAGGACCTAGAGCAATAACAATTTTAACCAAAGTGTATGCATGAGGTCTCTAACTTTTACCTTATCTAATATGAACTAGAAAATGGGAAGCATAGCCACCTGAGTTGGAATTATGGCTCTTCATTATTCAGGAAAAAATGGGACAGCATGAAGTACTCTTGCAAGAAGTGGTAACATATAAGGATGAAAGAAAACATTGCAGACTGCCTTTTGTAACAGAATATGAAACTCTGTATGAAGTATTTCCAATTTTGACATTAGGAAACAGAGTCAAACAGGCTAAGTTCTTCAGTTACATAAAAATGAAAGATTTCTATGAGGCCAAATGTTGTAATAATTTTCAATAATTTTTCTTGTTGTCATGTCTCATCCTAGCATAGAAGAGCAATTGTCTTACAGTGGGTAAAAACAGGGCTGATAGATGTGATGTCTTTTGCATTTACACTGTGATTATTTTTCAGAAATACCAGGACACCATCAAACCTCTCTACAACAGAGTAGACAAGGACAGAATTCTATCCCAAAGTCAGAATTTAATCTTAGCACATAAAGAGCACAAAAAAAAGTGCCAAACTATGCTTAGAGTCTGTTTTAGAGACACAGAATCCATACAACAGTTGTTAAAAGTCCAAGTTTGTGGCTTAATACCCACTAAACTGTGAATAATGAGAGACTGCCCAGAAAAACACTTCTGTAACAAGGTGGCAGTCTGTAATGAGTGTGGATCTCAATTAAAAACCTATAAAAAAAAGGACAACAAAAGGAAAGAGTGGAGGGATATTATACTTCTTGGCTAGGAGATCTATTTGGTGGTGTTCACAGAGTGAATGGGAATGGACCCCTAAGGAGGAAAAGATGCTTTAGAGAGGATCAAACAAGTAGGGATTTGATCTATTTGTTTCACGGATTAGGCTCTGAAAAATAGATCAGTCTGTGAAGAAAAGGCCTGATTATTGGTTTCTAGTTGAAGTTCTGTTTCATGCAGGTTTTAATGGCAGTGGCCTAGCGGTGGTAACACTGCTGCTAGCAAAATGACTAATGCCCTGGAAGGCATTACTGGAATAATTTGCCGTCTTGCAGAGTCCATAACTTTACCCAATGTTTTTTGCATCAAACCCTTACCTTCTTCTTGAACATATCTTCTAGATATTTAATGTTGATTTTCAGATATGCTTGGATAAAGAATAAATACCCTTCATCTAGTGAGATTTTGTTTTTTATGCCTGTATTTCATGAGCTTCAGCTTTCAGACATTATATGAGTCAAATAGGTCTTTTTATATCCCATTCCAGCAAAAAGACCCCTGAAGTACTGTATATTATATAGAAAAACTGCTTTACCTTCTGATGTTCTAACAGCAGTCACCTCTGACTGCAGAGCTAGGATACAGAAGAACAGGAAATCCAATTAAACAGCCTCTGGATAAGAAAAAAACATAGATGTCTAACACTTCAGAATGTAATTTAGCTATCTAAAAGCTATTCTATGCAACCTAAAATTGNGGTACAGAAGAGAAGAACAAGGCTGTGTATGAAAACTTGTCTGCAGAACTGTGCTGTTCATACACCTTCTTGGGTTCTCAGTTGAAGCTTTCCAAGTTAAAGATGCCACAGTGATTGTAAAAGACATGCTGTGTTTTATATCATCATTTATGGTTGCGGATTTCCTTCCATCTAAACTGCAATTAAATGTTCCTATCATCCTGTAAATTAGCCTTTCTCTTTTAAACATCACATTTGCAATTCTATGTTCATATAATCCTGTAATTATGTAACTATTTTCACTTCAGCACTGATTCAGCAATGTACTTAAGCATATGAATAATCTCTTTGAACCCAATGGGACTCCTCACATGCTTAAAATTAGGCATGGTTTAATTACTTTGCTAAATCAGCAGCTATGCTGGTATACAGCAAAGGGGATAAAGGAGGTGGCTTGCATCTACTGTAAACACCACTGTTGAAACTGGACGTTTCTAAACTCTAATTTTACCATCCTACTTCAGATGCTTTTAGCTGAATCATAGTATCAGAGACATCATCTGTACCGTATTTGGATTGAATCACATCTTCAAAAAATTTATCTAGAGGCATAGCAGTTTTAAAAGGCTGAAGTCCCTTGCCTTGAGTGCTCATTTGAAGCTGACTGGTGCAGGCAGTCACTGCAACTGGTTGCAGACCAGCACCAGAGAGGGCTTTTTTTT
>VYZU01022617.1:7457-18908 GCA_013401355.1 Ceyx cyanopectus | reverse complement strand
GCTCTTCTATGCTAGGATGAAAGAAAACATTGCAGACTGCCTTTTGTAACAGAATATGAAACTCTGTATGAAGTATTTCCAATTTTGACATTAGGAAACAGAGTCAAACAGGCTAAGTTCTTCAGTTACATAAAAATGAAAGATTTCTATGAGGCCAAATGTTGTAATAATTTTCAATAATTTTTCTTGTTGTCATGTCTCATCCTAGCATAGAAGAGCAATTGTCTTACAGTGGGTAAAAACAGGGCTGATAGATGTGATGTCTTTTGCATTTACACTGTGATTATTTTTCAGAAATACCAGGACACCATCAAACCTCTCTACAACAGAGTAGACAAGGACAGAATTCTATCCCAAAGTCAGAATTTAATCTTAGCACATAAAGAGCACAAAAAAAAGTGCCAAACTATGCTTAGAGTCTGTTTTAGAGACACAGAATCCATACAACAGTTGTTAAAAGTCCATGTTTGTGGCTTAATACCCACTAAACTGTGAATAATGAGAGACTGCCCAGAAAAACACTTCTGTAACAAGGTGGCAGTCTGTAATGAGTGTGGATCTCAATTAAAAACCTATAAAAAAAAGGACAACAAAAGGAAAGAGTGGAGGGATATTATACTTCTTGGCTAGGAGATCTATTTGGTGGTGTTCACAGAGTGAATGGGAATGGACCCCTAAGGAGGAAAAGATGCTTTAGAGAGGATCAAACAAGTAGGGATTTGATCTATTTGTTTCACGGATTAGGCTCTGAAAAATAGATCAGTCTGTGAAGAAAAGGCCTGATTATTGGTTTCTAGTTGAAGTTCTGTTTCATGCAGGTTTTAATGGCAGTGGCCTAGCGGTGGTAACACTGCTGCTAGCAAAATGACTAATGCCCTGGAAGGCATTACTGGAATAATTTGCCGTCTTGCAGAGTCCATAACTTTACCCAATGTTTTTTGCATCAAACCCTTACCTTCTTCTTGAACATATCTTCTAGATATTTAATGTTGATTTTCAGATATGCTTGGATAAAGAATAAATACCCTTCATCTAGTGAGATTTTGTTTTTTATGCCTGTATTTCATGAGCTTCAGCTTTCAGACATTATATGAGTCAAATAGGTCTTTTTATATCCCATTCCAGCAAAAAGACCCCTGAAGTACTGTATATTATATAGAAAAACTGCTTTACCTTCTGATGTTCTAACAGCAGTCACCTCTGACTGCAGAGCTAGGATACAGAAGAACAGGAAATCCAATTAAACAGCCTCTGGATAAGAAAAAAACATAGATGTCTAACACTTCAGAATGTAATTTAGCTATCTAAAAGCTATTCTATGCAACCTAAAATTGGTGTTATAAAGCTCCTGTTCCAATTTACCTGTGAAGATTAGATATGAATGCTGTTTTGCATTAAAAAAAAAAATTGCAAGTGAAAGGAAGGAACACAGCATTTAAAAAAAATATCTTTGTTGTACCATCAAGCACTGAGCCTGCAGTGCCCCAAGAATTTGGATACTGCCACAGTGACTAGGTACTTGGCCTCAGTGGACTAGTGGTATGCACTGGTTTCTCACATGCTTCAATAGGAAGACCTGGGTATCATGAAAGGGATCCAAAAACTACACATCTCCTCAGTCTGTATTCTGTTTAAATGTAATGTTATAGAAAATAAGGGTAAGGACAACTTACAAATTTTGCCTCTTTAGGGCTCTGGTGTTTATTTATAGCTCCACATCTTCCTTCAGTTAGGATCCCAATTCCAATACCTTTGTTTAATAGTAGTTTTATTTGTTTCTTAGAAAAAAATAGATCAATGATTGTTTTCTCAAAACTCTCTAGAAAAGTTTCTGTGTGTTCTGTTGCAAGTTTGAACTGCCAACTTAAATGTTACCTGTTGGGATTAAACCAGGAGACTCTGGTTTTTATTAACAAACATAGGGATGCATCTTTTCTTTAATGTACTCTTGCCTTGTCAGTGGTAATTTTCAGCTCCTTGACATTGTCAAAACATCCTTCAAAAACTGTACTTCAGTTACATCGTGGGCAAAACCCTTTATCACAATTAAAGGACAAAAGGTTCATTAATGTTGATGAATAATGAATCATAGGATGTTGCCCTTAGATAGGCCAGCTATAAACATTAATACAAGTGACCATTTAATGTAAACACAAGTATGATGTTCTAATTTATTTTCTGTTTGCCAATTCATTGATGTATTAAATTGCTTAACTGGGAAAGAAGACTTTGCAAATAACAATTTCAGTGGTAACACACTTATCAATATTTAATATTAATAGTTTAGGAATGGAAGAGTGGAGGTCTGTTGGAATCATGCCACCACCAATGCAACATGATTTAACCAGTTTGCCCTTATCATTTATTGCTCAACACTTGGATCAGCACAGGGCTCATGATAATCCCTGACTTATGTGTACTCTCCCCATGCAAGACAGGGATGAAACAGCTCAGAAGAGCTTTCTACCTACCATCTATGTATCTAGTGTACTGAAGAAAAAAAATACCTCAGGCCTCCATGTCTTGTACTAGCANCTGTAGACCTAATGGCGCAAATCATTTGGACACATGCATGATTTCAAATGCGTTGAACTTAACAGAACCACTCATTCTTATCCTTTGAGACCTTATGATAACAAACTGACATTATTATTATTTTCTCCTTAAATATTAAAATGCTGAGAACTTGTTGATTTTTTTTTTTAGAGCAAAGATGTTATTTTTTATTTTCCTTGTCAGATTCCAATTTGTTTCATTAAAATTTCCATTGCAGTATTATACGATTTAATACTTCCATTATTTTCTTCTTGGTTTTTTTGGTTTTTTTCCTTACAATCTGGTGGTAACATTCCTGTTTTGTATTACAAATACATGTGTATTTGTCTTCATGGGATTGAGGATGGTTTGTTTACCACATCCTAATAAGTGCTCTGATTACCATGAGGGTCTGATTATAACCCATAGGCAGGACATTATCATCAATCTTACAAGTAAAAATTTTCTTACATTTCATAGTACTATTGAGAAAAACAAAACAAATATTACTTTCCTTTGTATTTTGTCTTATTAGCAGTTATTGTCCCTGTTCTGTGGCCAGTATAGTTTGCCTCAAGGGATTTATGACATGGTTAAATCTGTTTTAACCATTAGAGCACAAAGCTCTCACAATATCTTTGTGAAAATACTTTCCAGGGGCCTAAATAAGCTTTTGGATTTAAGTCACCATGTTGATATTCTCAGTGAGAGCTGACAAGTGCTTGCAGCAGGAGCACTTGTGTGCTGAGATGCACCAAGTATTTGTCGTGAACGCTATAAAAATAACATTGGTATTTTTGCAGACATAGTCTGGTACAGATTTCATCTCCTCAGTCTTGTTTTTATAAAACTTGGAAATCTACTTAAAAAGGGACAATAGAGGCTACTGGAAGAAGCTTGCAAGCAAAAGAAAAACAGCCCTGAAATTTCACTTGTTCTTGTTTTCCGTGGACACTTGTTCAGCACCATGTGAGATGTTAAAGGGAAAAGTGATGTTCCTGGGCTGTTGTTATATAACAAGTAGATGAGGAAAAAATGCATATAAGGAAACATGGCCAGCAGGTGGCAGGAGGTGATTCTCCCCCTCTGTATCATCCTTGTGAGACCCCACCTGCTGTACTGCAGCACTGGGGCCCTCGGCACAAAACTNCTAGGTACTTGGCCTCAGTGGACTAGTGGTATGCACTGGTTTCTCACATGCTTCAATAGGAAGACCTGGGTATCATGAAAGGGATCCAAAAACTACACATCTCCTCAGTCTGTATTCTGTTTAAATGTAATGTTATAGAAAATAAGGGTAAGGACAACTTACAAATTTTGCCTCTTTAGGGCTCTGGTGTTTATTTATAGCTCCACATCTTCCTTCAGTTAGGATCCCAATTCCAATACCTTTGTTTAATAGTAGTTTTATTTGTTTCTTAGAAAAAAATAGATCAATGATTGTTTTCTCAAAACTCTCTAGAAAAGTTTCTGTGTGTTCTGTTGCAAGTTTGAACTGCCAACTTAAATGTTACCTGTTGGGATTAAACCAGGAGACTCTGGTTTTTATTAACAAACATAGGGATGCATCTTTTCTTTAATGTACTCTTGCCTTGTCAGTGGTAATTTTCAGCTCCTTGACATTGTCAAAACATCCTTCAAAAACTGTACTTCAGTTACATCGTGGGCAAAACCCTTTATCACAATTAAAGGACAAAAGGTTCATTAATGTTGATGAATAATGAATCATAGGATGTTGCCCTTAGATAGGCCAGCTATAAACATTAATACAAGTGACCATTTAATGTAAACACAAGTATGATGTTCTAATTTATTTTCTGTTTGCCAATTCATTGATGTATTAAATTGCTTAACTGGGAAAGAAGACTTTGCAAATAACAATTTCAGTGGTAACACACTTATCAATATTTAATATTAATAGTTTAGGAATGGAAGAGTGGAGGTCTGTTGGAATCATGCCACCACCAATGCAACATGATTTAACCAGTTTGCCCTTATCATTTATTGCTCAACACTTGGATCAGCACAGGGCTCATGATAATCCCTGACTTATGTGTACTCTCCCCATGCAAGACAGGGATGAAACAGCTCAGAAGAGCTTTCTACCTACCATCTATGTATCTAGTGTACTGAAGAAAAAAAATACCTCAGGCCTCCATGTCTTGTACTAGCAGATGGGTTGAGACACAATAGATTTAAGGGCTGTATACACAGGAATCTGTTTGTTCTGCTGGAT
Organism: Ceyx cyanopectus; assembly: GCA_013401355.1. Classification (NCBI taxonomy): domain Eukaryota; kingdom Metazoa; phylum Chordata; class Aves; order Coraciiformes; family Alcedinidae; genus Ceyx; species Ceyx cyanopectus. The sequence goes on along the minus strand of VYZU01022617.1, from coordinate 14,137 downwards.
TGTATGCTGTGCAAGGTACAGAAAATTTATGCTTGGTGCAGCTGTTGGATTCTTACTAGCATTACTCTGGTTTCTCACTTCTTATTAAGAAATTATTAAACAGTGATAAGTCATACAATAGCTTATTTTTTATGTTGCATATTTCCAACATTTACAAAGCTATTTTGTGGTTTAAGAAAATTATTCCAAGTTAGGTGCCTAGCTCCTGCCTCTTCCACTCTTACTAAATTTTCTTACAACCTAAGTTTTCAGATGTTGGACATGGAACTATTATTATGTAACTCATGATCACTAACTTGTGATCACATTATAATCCATAATGAATAATTTTAGTAACATTTTACAATAGAAGGGTGTTTTCTAGTTGAATAGCTTCAGTGCAGCTAGACTCTGTTCAATTAACCACTCCATTCAAAATATGACTCAACTGATTGTAATAAAGTGATATCACCAATGAATTTGATTCAGTGACTTTTAAAGCAGTTTAGTGTTTCCTTATTTTCTTCTTGGTTTTTTTGGTTTTTTTCCTTACAATCTGGTGGTAACATTCCTGTTTTGTATTACAAATACATGTGTATTTGTCTTCATGGGATTGAGGATGGTTTGTTTACCACATCCTAATAAGTGCTCTGATTACCATGAGGGTCTGATTATAACCCATAGGCAGGACATTATCATCAATCTTACAAGTAAAAATTTTCTTACATTTCATAGTACTATTGAGAAAAACAAAACAAATATTACTTTCCTTTGTATTTTGTCTTATTAGCAGTTATTGTCCCTGTTCTGTGGCCAGTATAGTTTGCCTCAAGGGATTTATGACATGGTTAAATCTGTTTTAACCATTAGAGCACAAAGCTCTCACAATATCTTTGTGAAAATACTTTCCAGGGGCCTAAATAAGCTTTTGGATTTAAGTCACCATGTTGATATTCTCAGTGAGAGCTGACAAGTGCTTGCAGCAGGAGCACTTGTGTGCTGAGATGCACCAAGTATTTGTCGTGAACGCTATAAAAATAACATTGGTATTTTTGCAGACATAGTCTGGTACAGATTTCATCTCCTCAGTCTTGTTTTTATAAAACTTGGAAATCTACTTAAAAAGGGACAATAGAGGCTACTGGAAGAAGCTTGCAAGCAAAAGAAAAACAGCCCTGAAATTTCACTTGTTCTTGTTTTCCGTGGACACTTGTTCAGCACCATGTGAGATGTTAAAGGGAAAAGTGATGTTCCTGGGCTGTTGTTTTATAACAAGTAGATGAGGAAAAAATGCATATAAGGAAACATGGCCAGCAGGTGGCAGGAGGTGATTCTCCCCCTCTGTATCATCCTTGTGAGACCCCACCTGCTGTACTGCAGCACTGGGGCCCTCGGCACAAAACTGACATGAATCTGTTGGAGCTGGTCCAGAGAAGGGCTGTGAAAATGGTCAGAGGGATGGAATACTTCTTCTAGTAAGAAAGGCAGAGAGAGTTGGGGTTATTCAGCCTGGAGAAGAGAGGGCTCTCGGGGGGACACCTTATGGTGGCCTTTCAGGACTTAAAGGGGGCCTATAAGATGGAGACAGACTTTTTACCACATTCTGTAGTGACAGGATAAGGGACCATGGTTTTAAACTAAAAGAGGGTTGATTCTGATCACACAGAAGGAAGGAGTGTTTTACAATGAGGATGGTGAGACACTGGAACAGGTTGCCTAGAGAAGTTGTGGATGTCCCCTCTCTGGAAGTGTTCAAGACCAGGTTGGATGAGGCTTTGAACAACCTGGTCTAGTGGGAGGTGTCCATGCCTGTGGCAGGGGGGTTGTTTACAGGTCAGTTCCAATCCAAACTGTACTGTGATTCTATGAAANTGGTAACACACTTATCAATATTTAATATTAATAGTTTAGGAATGGAAGAGTGGAGGTCTGTTGGAATCATGCCACCACCAATGCAACATGATTTAACCAGTTTGCCCTTATCATTTATTGCTCAACACTTGGATCAGCACAGGGCTCATGATAATCCCTGACTTATGTGTACTCTCCCCATGCAAGACAGGGATGAAACAGCTCAGAAGAGCTTTCTACCTACCATCTATGTATCTAGTGTACTGAAGAAAAAAAATACCTCAGGCCTCCATGTCTTGTACTAGCAGATGGGTTGAGACACAATAGATTTAAGGGCTGTATACACAGGAATCTGTTTGTTCTGCTGGATTGTATGCTGTGCAAGGTACAGAAAATTTATGCTTGGTGCAGCTGTTGGATTCTTACTAGCATTACTCTGGTTTCTCACTTCTTATTAAGAAATTATTAAACAGTGATAAGTCATACAATAGCTTATTTTTTATGTTGCATATTTCCAACATTTACAAAGCTATTTTGTGGTTTAAGAAAATTATTCCAAGTTAGGTGCCTAGCTCCTGCCTCTTCCACTCTTACTAAATTTTCTTACAACCTAAGTTTTCAGATGTTGGACATGGAACTATTATTATGTAACTCATGATCACTAACTTGTGATCACATTATAATCCATAATGAATAATTTTAGTAACATTTTACAATAGAAGGGTGTTTTCTAGTTGAATAGCTTCAGTGCAGCTAGACTCTGTTCAATTAACCACTCCATTCAAAATATGACTCAACTGATTGTAATAAAGTGATATCACCAATGAATTTGATTCAGTGACTTTTAAAGCAGTTTAGTGTTTCCTTATTTTCTTCTTGGTTTTTTTGGTTTTTTTCCTTACAATCTGGTGGTAACATTCCTGTTTTGTATTACAAATACATGTGTATTTGTCTTCATGGGATTGAGGATGGTTTGTTTACCACATCCTAATAAGTGCTCTGATTACCATGAGGGTCTGATTATAACCCATAGGCAGGACATTATCATCAATCTTACAAGTAAAAATTTTCTTACATTTCATAGTACTATTGAGAAAAACAAAACAAATATTACTTTCCTTTGTATTTTGTCTTATTAGCAGTTATTGTCCCTGTTCTGTGGCCAGTATAGTTTGCCTCAAGGGATTTATGACATGGTTAAATCTGTTTTAACCATTAGAGCACAAAGCTCTCACAATATCTTTGTGAAAATACTTTCCAGGGGCCTAAATAAGCTTTTGGATTTAAGTCACCATGTTGATATTCTCAGTGAGAGCTGACAAGTGCTTGCAGCAGGAGCACTTGTGTGCTGAGATGCACCAAGTATTTGTCGTGAACGCTATAAAAATAACATTGGTATTTTTGCAGACATAGTCTGGTACAGATTTCATCTCCTCAGTCTTGTTTTTATAAAACTTGGAAATCTACTTAAAAAGGGACAATAGAGGCTACTGGAAGAAGCTTGCAAGCAAAAGAAAAACAGCCCTGAAATTTCACTTGTTCTTGTTTTCCGTGGACACTTGTTCAGCACCATGTGAGATGTTAAAGGGAAAAGTGATGTTCCTGGGCTGTTGTTATATAACAAGTAGATGAGGAAAAAATGCATATAAGGAAACATGGCCAGCAGGTGGCAGGAGGTGATTCTCCCCCTCTGTATCATCCTTGTGAGACCCCACCTGCTGTACTGCAGCACTGGGGCCCTCGGCACAAAACTGACATGAATCTGTTGGAGCTGGTCCAGAGAAGGGCTGTGAAAATGGTCAGAGGGATGGAATACTTCTTCTAGTAAGAAAGGCAGAGAGAGTTGGGGTTATTCAGCCTGGAGAAGAGAGGGCTCTCGGGGGGACACCTTATGGTGGCCTTTCAGGACTTAAAGGGGGCCTATAAGATGGAGACAGACTTTTTACCACATTCTGTAGTGACAGGATAAGGGACCATGGTTTTAAACTAAAAGAGGGTTGATTCTGATCACACAGAAGGAAGGAGTGTTTTACAATGAGGATGGTGAGACACTGGAACAGGTTGCCTAGAGAAGTTGTGGATGTCCCCTCTCTGGAAGTGTTCAAGACCAGGTTGGATGAGGCTTTGAACAACCTGGTCTAGTGGGAGGTGTCCATGCCTGTGGCAGGGGGGTTGTTTACAGGTCAGTTCCAATCCAAACTGTACTGTGATTCTATGAAAAGAGTAAATTAATGAATTTCCTGCTGCTTACAGGAGAAAGGAATAACTCTTATTTATAGAAATGCATTGTTATACAAAATTAAGAAAAATGTCACTGTTGACTTTTGTTCCTATGTATTTTCTAATTCTCAACCTAAGAAAAAGCTTCTGGAAAATTCTATGCTAGTTAGCAGATGCAACATTTACTTTTCTACTTTAAAAACATTTTAAGGAACTGAAGCTTGCCTTTACAACATCATGGCTGCTGCTCAGGCCTTGTAGGTAACTGTACTTCCAGGACTCCACTGAAGTTCAAGACTGCTTCCTTATGGCATAGGAATCTTCAGATTAGGTTTGTCATACGTTTTCAATTGAAAAAAATAAGGGAATATTAGTGTGTCTCTTCTAGAAAATGTTAGCCAGGACATTTATTTCATAGACTTACTTGGTAAAGCATTGTAGGCATGTAATAATTTGAGATGTCTCATAGACAAGAGATAAGTGCTGTTACATGCAGATCTGCCACATCTGTTCTCTGAGGTGGGGCAGGCAGGAGTGCTCTGGAGGGGGATGTTCAGAAACAAGTGAATTGGAGCTGCCCAACAGCCCTGCAGACAGCATTGGCCTTCCCTGTGCAGATTGTTTCCAGCAGCACTGCTCTGAGTCTCTGGGGGATTTGTCTGGAGTTCATCAGCAAAAACATTGCAAATCTCCTTAAAAGTGTACAGCTCACATGAGAGAGTACGAGTTTTGCTGTGTGAGCCCTTATGCCTGCCCTGGGCAGGGGATCACCATTCTTCCAGTGCACATAAATTTGTGCTGCTTCCTTCCCCTGGTGACACCCTTGGGCTGCATTAATCAGCCCATTTGCACTGTCTGGAAGGCTGGCTGCTGCACAGCCACCACAGTCTCCTTTTATGAATTTATTTTAGCCAGTATTGGGAGCACAGACTAAGGCATATGCTGCATCTGCTGTCTCCTCATCCTTAAGCTCTAAGCCATAAAATCAGGGCATTTAGTATTTTTACTTCAGTATCTGCTGAGTTCAACAAGGAAGCCCCTCCTGGCACACTGCTCTCCAGGAGATGTTGAAAATGTTAAAGTGAAGAATAAATCTGCTGAAATACCAGGGTTTTGTTATCCCAAATGAGCTGTGTGCTACAGCCAAATCAAAATAGTTTGCTCAGGGCAGGTGGGAGAAAGGAGGGGTAGAAATGGAAAAGGAAGGAGCTAAATTCACAAACCTGAAGGGAATAGTACTGTTGCCTTTCCCTCCAGTGTGTCATATTTCCCTCTGAATGCTCTAACCCTGTGCTCCTGGGTAATAGGAGTCAATGGTACCATTCCCTGAAGGTCCCATTGACTGAAGGATTCAAATGGAGTCAAGTGGCATGTTTTGAATGGAATTAAATGTACTGCGGAAGATTTTAATTCCTGTAGAGCAAAGACCTAAAGCTCTTGAGTTTTATCTGAGTTACATGTGCATGCAACATTTTGGTTCTCTCTATCCAACTGAAAATAAGCCTAGCTTTTGCAGTGATGGACCAAGTAGAGAGAGATGGTACTAGAACAAGCCTTAGATCCTTGGACGTTTTCAGGATCTGGTTTTACAATACCAGACTCATGGTCTGCCTCTTCATGCAAATATTTATGAAGTGCCAAATGTATATCTGAAAGGTAACAGAGAGATGCAGTTCTTTGAGTATGGGCTCATTAGGGCTTCTGTAAATGTTTGGCTCAAAGGAATTATTGTTGAAAATGGTTGTCTTCAAGCAGCATTCTAGTTACCCTTCTGCATGTAAGAGAAATGAAGAAGAAGATAGAGAAAAAAAAAAAGAAAAAACAGTAGCACAAACACAAGAATTGTTGAGATCAGGATATAACAGAACATATTTTTATGATTATTTTTGTGAACTTTGTGCTGGAGCTTTCAGAAAATTATAGTATATATAGTATTTTCAGAAAATAATATCATCTCTTGCTGATCAAGTTCTGTCCAAAAGGAAGGAGGCTTTAACCTGTTCTTTGCAAAATGAACTGAAAATATTCCTCCTCGGAAAGGATAGACACAGACTGCGTACACCAGGCACACCACAGACAAAAGGAAGTTTATTTGAGAAGCGTAAAGATTTGGACAAGACATCAGGATTAGCTTTCTCTGCTCCCATGAAAGCAAGTATATGTCTTTAATTTTCAAAGTGCAGTTATAAAAACTAAACTAATTGGTAATATGTAGAATATTATTGACATTTGAACAAAAGCCTAAGTTAAATTTAGGAGTAACATTTCTGCCATCCCATTTAAACACAACATAAAATGTCACTTTTTCACTTAAATGCTTATAGTCATTGCAGGTACTACCTATTCCCAGGTCTTGTGCCTCTCTAACCTACCTAAATCTGAAGCTCAGGAGAGCAGACAGCAGCAGGAGATTAAATGTTGAGTCTTTCTAAATACATGCACACAAATGTGCTAGGTCTGAACTGGCTGAAAATGCTGTTTTTCCATGTGAAACACCAAGGGAGAAAAGATTGCTTTTCACATGGATTTCTTTTCTCCTTTGGGATCATTCTAACAAATTGTTTTCGATTTGGGTGGAAAAATCTATCTGCCCTTCACTCCAATTTGTTTTAATTCCCCCATTGCCCACT
>VYZU01022614.1:0-11782 GCA_013401355.1 Ceyx cyanopectus | reverse complement strand
ACATTCTCTGATTCTCTGATCATGCCAGGGTAAACACATCCATGTACTTCTTTCTTTACAGGATAACTGTCCTAATCTGCCCAACTCTGGTCAGGAAGACTATGACAAAGATGGGATTGGTGATGCCTGTGACAATGATGATGATGATGATAGTATTCCTGATGACCGGGTAAGACAACATAAAAGAACAGCTTTTGACAATGTAGTTCTCCCATTCCCTTTCCTAAGGCTGGGGTCTAGCTTCTGACCTTAATCTTGAGGGAAGACTATATTAAATTGCTGCCACTGGTAGCTATCCTAGAAACCTCTAGATATGCATAACTATGCAGAAAAACTTTGTGTAGCTGGTTGAGTTTTGGAAGTAAGCCTTTATTAATGTTGGTCCCTTTTTACACTCAAACAAGTAACTGGGTGTTTTGAGATAAAGCTAGAACACTTCTGTTTCCCTGACTTTTGTTTCTCCTTTCATATAGCAGTACAAGCATAAACAGAATCTGGTTAATGCTTACATTTGACTCCTTTTAAACCTTGACTTCTTTCTTGCCCTTTCAGGACAACTGTCCATTTATCTACAACCCACAGCAGTATGACTATGACAGGGATGATGTTGGTGACCGCTGTGATAACTGCCCCTACAATCACAACCCTGATCAAACTGACACTGACAACAATGGAGAAGGAGATGCATGTGCAGTGGATATTGATGGAGATGGTAAGTGGTCTCTAATCATTCCTTTTAACTGGTCTTCTAATCGCAGATCGATCAAATGCACCCAATGTATAATTTATTTCCTGTCAATTTCATCCCTGAACATACAAAAACTGTCCTCTGGTAGTCTCAGGACAGACTACTGAAGTTACAGCTAATGGAAGCTTGACTTGAAATCTACACAATCTGACACAATTAAATTCTAGCTCTACTCTCATAGGCAGCAGGAGCAGAAGTGTTTGACAGATCTAGTAATGAATTAAGTTTTTCAAAGCTTCCAAATACTGCTCAAAATGCTTTAAAAAATATATCAGAAATGGTGGCTGGATACAGGCCTTTGTATCATTGTGATGTCGGTCATGAACTCCCCTTAATTTTGCAGGGGTCCTTAATGAAAGGGACAACTGCCAGTATGTCTACAACGTAGACCAGAGGGATACAGACTTGGATGGTGTTGGAGACCAGTGTGATAACTGTCCATTGGAACATAATCCTGACCAGGTAGGGGATTTGCACTATATAAAGACTGGTATTATTAAAAATACAGTATGTTGTGTATATTTCTTAGGTTTGTCAGTTGTGATTCTCATAGTGAGGATATTAAATTCCTAGGGACTGTTAAAAAAAAAAAATTCTAGGCAGGGAGGAACTACCCTTTTCATAGACTGTAGTACTGTGTTCACTTAGACACAAAGTTAGTTCTTCAGTCATTGTCCTTAAGTTAAAAACAGCTGCATTAAAAAAAAATTCTATCAGTAAGCTGAAGGCAATGTTAAGTTGCTTCTCTCTAAGGAAATGTATATTCTGACTCTTAAAATTCCCCTTCATAAAAATCTAGGAGGATTCAGCCTTTCACACAACTTACTGGTTTAAAAATGTCTGAAGGTAGAGGTAGATAAAGCCTGTAACATCCTGTCAAGTAGAAGGCTATACATTTAATAGCTTTAGGGATATAGCTGGAATGTTTGAAGGGTTAGAAAAGCTCTTGCAAATCAGTGGAATCTAGTATAGTATGGTCATGTAACCTAGAAGTAATATTACTTAGATTTAAGTGGGTAGTATACAATTTCTTAAGTATTTGTTACTTGCTTTATTACTTATATATATGATCAGCAAGCAAAGCAATTAATGCAGCTTTTGACTGTTAAGGGAATAATTGTCCTGACTGATGAAAAGTGTTTATAGGATTTTTATGATAAATAAAATGTATAGTGTGGAAGCTGTAAAACTGAGACTTTGTAGACCATATTTTAATGTTACAGTATGTACTGGCTAGTTACACAGTCCTACCCTTATCTGGCCTTTGGGAGTAGCCAGAGAAGGTAAGAGGTAAAGCAGCCCGTGTCCAGTGTGGCAGACCATGTGGCAGAAAAGGAAGAGAAGCTGATGACCACACCCCTTTCTGCTGTTCTATGTTCAAATTAAAACTAGGGCAACACTAAAGCAGCCCAAAAGCAGTTACCTCATGCTTCCTTGAAGCTGTCTGTGTTATTAATTCTAATAACTCAATACATCCATGTTTCTAAAGTAAGGAGAAATACCAATTAATTCTAGCTATTAGGACTCCTGTTTCAGCTTTTTTGAAATGTTCTTTCTTCTCTACCTTCTTAGGAAGATACTGATTCTGACCGCATAGGTGATCAGTGTGACAACAACCAGGACATAGATGAAGATGGCCATCAAAATAATCTTGATAACTGCCCCTATGTGCCCAATGCCAATCAAGCTGACCATGACAAGGATGGAAAAGGTGATGCCTGTGACCATGATGATGACAACGATGGTATACCTGATGACAAAGATAACTGCAGATTGGTTGCCAATCCAGATCAAGCTGATTCTGATGGTAAGATTGCCAGTATCATAGTAACATTTTAAGAGTATCTTCCAGTAGCTTGATGCTTTTTTTTTTTTTTTCCTATGATTGGACCAAACTTCTACATAACAAAGATAGAATGTACTGTTATTAAAGTGTTCTTCAGGTGTAAGGAGCAATGTTAAAGACCACTTATCCAACTTATTCCTAAGTAACTGTCAGGCTGGAGAGAAAGGGTATTGATATAGTAGCTGCTGTGGCTTCTGTAGTACCTGAGCAGTCAGATCTGCAGTTAAGATTTCAACTCCAAGTTGTAAGATTCAGAAGCAAACAATAGTGGTGAATATAATGATGAAATTACTTGTGACCTGCAGGTGATGGACGTGGAGATGCTTGTAAAGATGACTTTGACCAAGACAGTGTACCAGACATTGATGATATCTGCCCTGAAAACGTGGACATTAGTGAGACTGATTTCCGAAGATTTCAGATGATTCCCCTAGATCCCAAAGGAACGTCGCAAAATGATCCAAACTGGGTTGTTCGTCACCAGGGTAAAGAACTGGTTCAGACAGTCAACTGTGACCCTGGCCTTGCAGTTGGTAAGGGGAAGAATTTACCTCTAACTGGCATTATGCCGTTGTTTGGCTATTTTGCTTGGGTGTGAGGGAGGAGCAGAACCTGAGAAACTTTTGAGTTCTTTAAGAATTTCAAAAGAGTAAAAAAAAACTTTAAAGTTTTTAACTTCAAAGTTTTAACTTTAAAACTAAAACTTTATTTGTTAATGCCCCCCCCCTCCAGGTTTCGATGAATTTAATGCTGTGGACTTCAGTGGCACCTTCTTCATCAATACAGAAAGGGATGATGATTATGCTGGCTTTGTGTTTGGCTACCAATCTAGCAGTCGTTTTTATGTTGTCATGTGGAAGCAAATCACCCAGTCTTACTGGGACTCCACACCAACAAAAGCTCAAGGCTATTCAGGTCTCTCAATCAAAGTTGTGAATTCTACTACTGGTCCAGGAGAACACCTTCGTAATGCTCTGTGGCATACAGGAAACACTCCAGGCCAGGTAAGAGTGGCATTTTGATAACCTTTCCTTCTGCATTGTAAGGCAGCCTGTTCCTCCAAGTTAAGACACAGGAGATCTGTACATGCTGAGCTAAATGGCAGTCTTGTCTTGGCAGTGACCAGTAACTCCCAAATCTTGTACAATAATGTATAAAATTAACAGGATTACATTCTGCACACAACTTACCAGCAGCAGTGAATCCATTGCTTCTGGAATGAAGAATTTCCTATTTACATATCCAAAAGTAAATTTAAATGAAGTTGATTTCAGAAGACCCCTTTACAGAGCCTGATGAGTTTTAAGACTTTACCAGTTGTAATGATAATCAGCAAGGCCTTCTTGTCAAAAGAACTTACCTTAGGTCTGTGGTTAATAAAATAAAATATTCTATTGTAGGTGAGAACTCTGTGGCATGACCCTCGTCACATAGGCTGGAAAGACTTCACTGCATACAGATGGCGTCTGAGCCATAGACCAAAGACTGGTTACATCAGGTGAGCATCATCATTTTAAGTAATTATCACATGGGAAGTGGTTGTCTGTAAACACGAACATAACAGAAGCTTTTCAAAGATGGCTGACCTATTATCCCTTTGTAGGGTTGTAATGTACGAAGGGAAGAAAATCATGGCAGACTCGGGACCAATCTATGATAAAACCTATGCTGGTGGTCGGCTAGGATTATTTGTCTTCTCTCAAGAAATGGTGTTCTTCTCAGATCTTAAATATGAATGCAGAGGTAAGGAAGACATTGGATTTAAGAGATGCTGTATAAATGGTTTCAAGAAAGCTGCTCCAAGGGAAGTATAGAATGATTAGAATAAGAGCTAAGAAGGAAAGATCACCTGTGATCTTCCATGGCTCAATCTCAAGGAAGTTCTGCAGGCAGAAAAAAGGACACCATCTTAAACTCTCCAAAGTTAGAAACACTTAGATTTTATACATTTATCCTGTTAGATATCAAAGTATTAGAAGTCCACATTAAGTTTCAGATGTAAAATATATCTTGAATGTCCTTTAAAATACTGACTAGAATGAATCACAGATGGCAAAGTCCAAGGTGAAAATGCAAACTATTGATTTTAGCAAGCAAGAGTAGTGTCTGACATGTAAAAAACCTGATTTGCTTAAAAGCAAGCAAAGCAGAGGTTTGTCCTTGTATTGTACTATTGCAGTTTGGTAGAGGTAAGTACACATGCTTCATGCCAGGTGCCCTAGGCATTTTAAATTATGACTTCAGAATCTAGTCTATAGGACTAACATAACAAAGTGGAACTAAAATATTTAAATATTCTTTGTATTATGCATTATTATGTTTAAGACAATCCCTAGAGACATTTGTAAATTACATATTGGTAAAGAAAGATTTATCTTTTCTTTTTCACAGATCCGTAATCACAAGGTTAGTGGATCCAAAGACTATTTTAAAATGCTGGTATTGCACCTTCTGAAATGTTTAGCCTTACAAATCCTGGGACCATTATATTATTCCTTCATTTCTTCTTTCTGTGTAAATGTGGACTCAACACATGATCTGCCTCAAGAGAATGCTTTTGAGAGAATGAAAGTGAGAACATACTTGGTATCTGACCTCTGCTGAAGTGGAAGGAAACAAATGTCTTGCAAATGAGAACTGTCTTCACTGAAAAAGCACACTTCTTTCAGTAAGAAGGACATTTGTTTGCTGTTTATCACAGTGCAGTGTCACTGCCTCTCTTAACTGGAGGTCCCATGGAATAGCATTTTGTAAAAGCATCTTTGGATGTGCTGTGGACTACTTAAACTGAAGACCTTTCATTGTGTGGGGAAAAGGGTTTTTTGGTGGGAGGGTGGACTTTGTCTTTTTTTTTTCCCTTGAGGAGGAATTTTTTTTGAGGACTGTGCTACTTTGGTTTACATCCATTTCACTTGGAGAAATGATTGTTTTATGTCATCTTTCAGAAGAGAAAACAGCCCTTTACTCCATGGTGAGCTAGATCAGCTGCTCTATTACACAGGACAAAACAGATATTGTAAAAACTTTTTGCATAGTGGGTAGGGGAAGAGGATTAAAAACTAGCACACTGGATTACACTGGCTTTGGGAGAACTAGGATTTACAATTAGGTTCTGCTTTTTCCTGATTAGATGCAGATCTTTCTTACCTTTTTTAATATTTGCTTTCATATATGGTGCCAGAAAGCACTACCATCTCAGATAGCACTGTGCTGTCCTTCAGGAAACCAGCACATGGTTCACTTTTTATGGTTAAAAAGGCACAAAAAATAGTAATAAAATAATTCCTTTTCTACATGCCATAGAAGCTTTAAAGCCCTCACTTGGGTAGAGGGGAAAGGGCCTGTAGAGAAAATACTGAAATTGTAAAATATTTATTTTTACCTATCCTTGATGTTGACTGAGAGATTATTGATTCAAAAAAAAACGAGAAATGCGTTAAGACTATCCACCTGATCATTGTTACAAGTCTTCATGACTAAGGTTGTAAATACAGATTATTTATTAACTCTGTTCTATATTGAAACTAGAGGGGTTTTAATTGAGGAAAAAAAATACCTTGTCTGAAGCAGACAGTGGTGATGTACTTGTTACAAAGTTTTCCCATAAAGGCTTTGAGGTGCAGGGAGAAGTGGTGGGGTGGGAAATGGGATGTTTGTTTTTCTCAGTCTTGAGTTTAATGTTGGCTTTTCCTTTCTTTGTGTAAGGCAACTGGCAGCCAGGCAGGTGCAACTGTTCTGCACTGCTGAAGCCCAAGTCCCTTTAACTGGTAGCAGTTCCTATCTCATCTCTAGTGCTAGAGATTCAGGAATGCCATTTGCCATCCTAGCAATTATTTCAGGCTGGGCAATGTCTGTAGTACTTCACTACTGGTCAGTAGCTTAACACAAAATCAAAATACCTGCCCTGAGGAGGCTGCAGAGCAGCACAATGATTGCAGTCAGTAACCATTCAAACCAGCTAATTATTTTAACTACTGCTGTGCAGCTACAAAAGAAGGAATTTTTCATGGAATAGACAATTTCAGGAGCTCCTTGCAAAAGGAGGGGGCTTGATGGTCTATTAAAAGAAGACTGGTTTCCCTAACAGAAGGGGCAGCATCCTTATACCTAGAATATTTCCTTGTCCTTTTAAAAAAGGAAAAGAAAGGAACACAGTGAAAGTTTTACGTACAAATATTACCTCATTGTTGTGTGACTGAGAAAAACTTTTGGATTAAGCAGAGTTCAAATGTCTAACAAACTTTAAAGCTACTGTAGTACTAAAGAGTTAATGCTGTACATAGTCAAAATTTCTTTGCAGAAAATGTATTCCCAGTAAGGTAATGTCATTGGAAAAAAAATGTTAAATACAATTTCTACTGTTGTGTTATATTTTTTTCCTGTCATCTTGTATACTATTGCTTGTATGTTTATAAATTATTTTTCTTCTTGCCATTGTAATAGTAAGTCACATAATTGTGTAGATATGCTATTTAAGTAATTTATCATGAAATGCTACCTGTAGAGTTAGTATTTCTATTTTTATAAAATGTTTGCACAGTGAAGATGTTCTTGCTTCCCTCCTCCTGATGTTTTGCTAGTATAATTTTCTAAGAACATGCTTTTTTTTTTTTCTGGTAAACATTTTTAACCATTTTCCATTTTAAAGTTGTCTAAGTTGTACAATAAAGCTTCTTACATATCAAGAACAATAAACCAACACCAACCCGTATTTACATTGATGGTGTCTAGTTTTATTTGTTTGGTAATTCAAAGAACTATTACAAATCTATTGTTGATGTCAAACTAGGCTTCAACCTAAGATATTCCACTACTCTTTACATTAAAAGTGAAGGGATGCACCCATGGTAGAACAGCTTCTGCCCTTAAAGGCACTTCTACAGGGAGGGAGCAGGGACAGTGGATAAGTTTGATTCTGAGGGCTTCACTGCCAACTTGTTTAAGTGTAGACAGAGTCATGCTGTTCAATGCAGCCACAAGCTCAAACACTCCTCAAGGGCTTTCAATCATCCCCAGCCAGGACTACTGCCTACTTCCTCCTTTCACATGAAAAGGGGCAGCCCCATGGCAATCCATAGTGGCAGGTGGGTAGCTGCTATTATCTCTACTAGACAGAGACTGCTAGGTGTGATCAAAAAGCTGATTATGGGGCACTGCCTCAACTGCATGAACATGCTCCCAAAAACAGAGGCAGTTAAGACCAGTGGGTCCAGTGCTCAGTGTTAGAGCAGTGGTTTAAGGCATAAGCCCTTTAGCAAAGCCAGGTGCTGGATTAGGAATGCAAGACAACCACATGAGAAGTGTATTTAAGGAGTTCGTGCAGGTAAACAAAATTAAGCCTCCTTTTCCTGAGCATGGAGACTCCTTTTCTTGGAAGATTTTTTCCTAGTTTTCTGTCACTAAACTTTGGAGGACATTATTATAACTATTATAATTTATCCCCCTGCAGGAGGACAAAAAAAGACAAAGAATATTCAAAGATATGAATGGCTACTGAATTTCTGCCCTTTCCAGTTACAGACTTGTCTGCTTCACTTCTCTGGAGTGAGAGAGGGTAGTCTTGTGGCAGTGCACTGTCAGGGTAACCCATCTGATCTTACCTGGGCCTGCTGTATCTAGTGTCCTACAGTATCTTAAACTCTCTTCTTGTCTTCCAGAGGCACCAAGAAGAGTGAGAACTGGAAAAAAATAACATTTTTTTTAATTCACACCTGGAGAAATCCCTACCATACTTGAAGGAAGAATGAGATATGCCAGATTTTGAAAGCAAATCACTTGTACGTACAGATCTATCTATGTGTGGATAGATATAGATATGTAGGTCTAACCAGACATTTGAAAAAAGAGGACTGCAACTGTGAGGGAAAATAGCCTTGGAATCCCCTTCCAGTGGTTCTGAGTCCAAGCTAGACTTTCCTGCTTATTTACTGCATGCATTAATCTAGGTATAACAGTGTAGTATGATACATGCCTCAGAAAATACAGGCAAGCTACAGGCCTTGTGTTAAACCACAGGTTAAGTCCACCCACATGTAGCTTGGGGAGTGTGAATACAGTAGGATACAAGAAAGAACTTCTACTGTTTTTCTTTACTGATTTTGTAATGAAGTCCATAGTAGGGTAACAAGCTGATTTTCAACATAAATTATTTTGGAAAGGATTGCTGAGATGATAGAAGAGAGTATCTTAATATATGCAGTACAAGGGGAGTTCCAGTTCTAATTTCTCATCTTTCCCGAAAGAGAAAGAACAGGTGCACGAAGTTGTACGGAAAGCTAAGTGGAGTTACAACAAGAGGAAGACAACTCATCAGTGAAGAGCATTTAGCAAGCAGAAGTCTTAAAGATTATATCTTCCTCAGGCAATCCATTAAATGAGGCAAGTATCACAGAGAAGCTTGGATTTTTAAATTTACAGAAAAAGCCCAGGAATCCCAGCCACCACTTATTTTTCTTTTTTCAAAATCAAAGAAACCATTTTAATGTTATTGTGAAATTAGGATAAGAACGCCTTTGGCAATATCATTCCCACCAAAATGATACATACCAAATACACAAAGCAAACAATGGGAAAACAATGGCAAAGACCTGTATTTCCACAAGAAGATAGTAAATTTTAAAGTGGAAACAAGTAAGTTCTAAATAAAGAATTACTTGCCTATAAATAACACACTGCTGATTATTTCAATTTGCTGGATTTTTTTTTAAAGCGTAATAGGTAAGGTACTACAGATTCAATTGCAAGCAGTGAACTTTCACACAGACTTAACCAAGAGGGAGCCTTTTATTCTAACTGCACCTGGATTCCAGCCAATCCCTCAATGAAATGTATAATTGGATAACTGTAGGTTATAGCATTAGTAGTATTCAAGTGCCTCTATGCTATTTAAAAAGGAAACCATTTTTATGACCTTTAAATCTCACTACAAATAAAACAGCAAGCATTTATCAATAAATAAATCTTTTTAATTTTTTTAACAGAAAATAATATTTTCCTACATTTGAAAAACTCTCAATTTAACAACTTCCCAAACACCTGCCAACACACTTTGTCTTCTGTGTCTACCCTTCAAACTGTGAGATTCTTAGAGGTGAGGCTCTTTTTTTTTTTCCTAAGCAGGAGAAGCAGCACCCCTACTAGCAAATTTTGCACCAAAAAAGCAAGAGATCTCATTTAAAGCTATGGTTAGAAAACCTTTCTGAGAAGCAGAATCATAGAATCATTTGGCTGGAAGAGACCTTCAAGATCATCAAGTCCAGCCATTAACCCTACACTGCCAGGGTCCCTAAACCATGTCCCCCAGCACCACGTCTACACGATTCTTAAACACCTCCAGGGATGGAGACTCAACCACCTCCCTGGGCAGCCCATTCCAATGCCTAACCACCCTCTCNACAGGGGTACAATCACCTCCCTGCTCCTGCTGGCCACACTGTTCTTGATCCATGTCAGGATGCTGTGGGCCTTCTTGGCTGCTTGGGCACACTGCTGGCTCATATCCAGTTGGCTGTCTCCCAGCCCCCCCAAATCCTTCTCCTAAGTGCACCTTTCCAGCCACTTCTCCCCAAGTCTGTAACACTGCAATGAATGAAGAGGTGTATCCTCATTATTGACTAGTTTGTTGGGTTTTTTTTCTATAAAATAGAGTGGTTAATAAAATACAGTAATTCTTATTATTGAAATTACATAGAATGAATTACAATCAACCTTTCACCTATCCCTCCCTGATTTGGAGGTAACATTACACCCTTTCTGGCACATTAATTACTGACATACATTTTCCACACTTCTAGACTAGTCCTTGCTACTCAGATGGTAAGCTGAAGCAGCCCTTTCTTCTCTGATCTATGCAGCAGATAATTTTTGCACAGCCTGTTTTCACTCTGCGCTCAGCATGTCCACTGACACTGCAGGAGTTCTGCTGGGGAAGTAAGAGAGAAAGCATGCACTGCAGACCCACAAAGTAGATGCCGTCTGGCTTGGGGAGAAAAAAAAGCATTTGGCTGAGAATTTTTGTGGGATATTTTCCCCTTTTTTCTTTTTTTTCTTTTTTTTTTTTCATGATGAAGATGGATTTTTTTTCTTGCTAGAAATAGCTTGAAATTAAAGTTGAATTCTTGTCTGTAGTCAACAAACTGGGGGGTTTTGTTTGGTTGGATTTTTGGATTTTTTAAAATCAGGATATTT
This sequence comes from Ceyx cyanopectus, assembly GCA_013401355.1. Classification (NCBI taxonomy): domain Eukaryota; kingdom Metazoa; phylum Chordata; class Aves; order Coraciiformes; family Alcedinidae; genus Ceyx; species Ceyx cyanopectus. Next base: position 1,001 of record VYZU01022614.1, on the reverse strand, counting down.
ATTCTGTCACTTCTAAATCTGCATAACTTTAAGACTGGACTGGACTTTTTATACCATTACAGTATACTGATATCAATACTATAGTTATTTAAATCTGTGAAATCATCCTATTCACATATATGTATTAAAAATCTGTATTTTACATTGTATATATTAATACATATACTTGATATATACTTATACACCTACAGCTCATGAAAATAACTGAAGCACCCTTATTTTCCTTTTTCAGAGGATAACTTTAAAAATCAGTCTCCTGTGCTCAACTGTTTTAGTATGAACAGAGCCAAGATAGACAGCAAAGCAGCTAATTATCAGAATCTTTTGCCAAATATAACTTATGCTGAATGGAGGTACATATTCTGAAAAATCTGTTTCCAAATCATGAGTTAGACTGCAACTGAAAATTCATTTAAATATCTTATTTATCCCTGCTGCATCACTCCCCAAGGAGAAGCCGCCACATTCCAGTGCGGCTGGAATTCCAGTGGCGAGCCGGACAGAGGGGTTATTGCAGGTCACAATGGAGAGACACTGAAAAAACAAAGAAAAACCCATTAATGTTCCTGGGCTCAACTTCCCTTTCACCCTGACACTGGTAATGTTTCAGCAAATGACCTTATTTAATATATCATCTCCTTTATTCTGTACTACATACTATACTTTACAAAACCATGTTTTATCAAATAATATTCTTTCCTGAAGTTTTACTGAAAACTGAAAATAAAGAACGGAGGGCTTGAACTGATATTGCATCTGTAATATTAAAATATTAAATAAAATCTTCCCAAAGATTTGGTGAGTATTTTTTAGTATTGTGTCCAGTTTTGGGCACCTCAATACAAGAGAGATATCGAGGTGCTGGAGCGAATGCAGAGGAGGGAAACAAAACTGGTAAAGGGCATAGAGAACAAATTGAGATCAATTGAAGGAGCTGGGACTGTTTAGTTTGAGGAAGAGGAGGCTGGGGGAGATGTCATCATGCTCTACAACTACCTGAA
>VYZU01022613.1:0-20913 GCA_013401355.1 Ceyx cyanopectus | reverse complement strand
AAAAAAAAAAAAAAAAAAGATAAGAGATTTGAAAGCTTGTTTTTCAAATATATATCACACAAAGGGTAGATTATGGAGAAGTTTAAAAACAGAAGTTAAAAAGAAAGGGTAAAAAAATGGACGCTGTCTTTTTTTTTTTTTTTTTAAAGATGGAGTGCAACTGGAAACAGCATGCAGCCAAAGGTCAGGGTCAAGAGTAATAGAATCCTGGCACTATGTGCTAGTTTATCTTCTACACGATGAACTCCTGCCAAACCATATACACAATGTCGTACAGCAGGGAAAAGTGTCTGATGCATCTCCAGAGTATTTATGAGGGCTTCTGTTTTGAAGATAGTTTCTTAGGTAACAGAATAATAACATAATGGGACTATTTCTCATTTATCAGGAACCTTTTTTTTTCTTCTTTTTTTTTTCTTTTTTTTTTTTTCCTTTTTGGNATGGTAATATATTTATACTGTGCCTGAAAAGCCTTCCCTCTTTAGTGTACAGTCAGAGCACAATCCAGTAGTTTGTTTTTCTACATTTCCCCTTATTTCACAAATGTATAAATATCCCAAAATTAGTTTTAGAAAACAGTTTATCTAAAGTGTATCACATATTTTTAACAAAAAACTTTGCAGGTGTACAGCATGAAATGCAAGAAAACAATATGTCAGATTCTGATCCAGCACTGGGAGCAAAATGTCTTCATTAATGGAATGTGGATTAAACTCACAGCAGCTGCTCTGTAATATTTATATTCCAACCTCTCATGAACTTTTATTAGGGGACAAGTGAGATCACATTAACTACAGAAAACCAAAATCTACATATTCATTTACCTCAGAGTAGTTTATGCCTAATTTTCTAGCTCTTATCTGACTTTCCTCCAAGTAAATTGTTCATGAACATAACTGAACAACTAAAGTGGCGCTCAAAATGAGAGGCTATCTATTTAAAAGTTCTGACTTCAACAGAAGTATTCATTCTGTTTAATTTTTTATAACCATTTGTAAGAAAAATATAGGCACAGGCTTTGTTGTCTCCATAAATGAACTGGTTTGGTGAAATCAGTTGCCTGATAAACAGAAAATGTATATGGGGCAGAGGTTTCTCTAGAGAACCCCATGAAAACTATAGAACCGAAAAGGTGCTCCCTTTGGTTTGAAACTCCAGCTGAAAACCATGAGTTTTAACCTATTGAAGGGTTAGGAAATTGATAAACTTTGAGAAGTCACTAAGATAAGTTTTAATATTATTCATTAATCAATCGAGCTTCACCAGGTTGGACTAAATGACCTTTGTACGTCCTTTCCAACCCAAAGCTTTTTATGATTCATAGTATATGAGATTCATAGCACAAAGCAGTAGAGATGAATCAAAAGACAGGAGGGTCCATATTGTTGTTACAGGAGTCAATCCGGGTGAACAAATTCTGCTCCTCTCCCTTATTGAATCAGACTCCAAAACTGTGCTGTTTCCTAAAAGAAGCATAAAAGGAGCACAGGGACTGTAAAGCAGTGTTATGTAGTGCTACACTAAGGGTACAACTGAAGACCCTGAGTTTATCTTGATCTTATTTTCCTTGAGAGACTTACTGGCTGTTGGCACTAAGATAACAAGCCCAGAGGGACTATGCTTTCCAATGCTGCTCAAGGCTTTATCTAACTCAACCCACTATACGAGTTCTTAATCTCAGAGAACCACACTAAGGTTATAAATTACACAGTAGGTCAGATCCTGCAAAAGCACCTGCAGCTACATAATTCCCAGGATTAATTCTTTAGGGCCAGGGATTATTTAGAAGTCAAAGTTTTAAAAAGCAGCATCGAATTCTGAGGGATGTTTCTGTTATCTGAGCTCACAGCATGGACAAGGGTAACCAAAGGGTGTTACACGGATCCAATGGTCCTGCCTGGACCAACAAAAATTGCTAATTTCTCCCTGTTTACCCCTTTTCAAGTTAAGCATCAGGTATGGCAGTTTTTAGTAGAGTTGTTTGAAAGACTGCAGAGGACAGCCCTTTGTTAAGTGACATTCAGCTACTTGCTGGGAATTCCTCTTTTGAAAGAAGCTATCTTCAGATGCATATTCAGTCTGCTAACTTACTTTTTCCTTATTTCAAATTTTCTAACATTTTGAAAAGTTCTAAATATTCTCCCTCTTGAATATAAATTATCTTGTTTAATAAGAAAGCCAATCAAGTCTTTCTTCCTACCACATGATTTTCTAAGTGGCTACACTAGAAAAGCAACGATTCCTGTCCAGCTTCTAGGCTTGTAAACAGAAATCCTGAACTCCTATAAATACTCATATGTCCAAAACTCAACAATTGAGAGAACCAGACAACTCAACAATTGAGAAAACCAGGCAAAACTCAGGACCCACACTGAGTTCTGTTCATCATCTCAAACCCATAATTTTTGAATTGACATTAAAATGTGACAAAATNTCTCAATATTTAAAGGGGATGAAAGAAGGTCTTGACTAAATTGTTGCTTCTTGAACTCTGTGCCTTCCTGTCTCTCATATAGTACTGTGTGTTATGCTTTGTTTCTTTTAGGCATGGTAGTATATTTATACTGTGCCTGAAAAGCCTTCCCTCTTTAGTGTACAGTCAGAGCACAATCCAGTAGTTTGTTTTTCTACATTTCCCCTTATTTCACAAATGTATAAATATCCCAAAATTAGTTTTAGAAAACAGTTTATCTAAAGTGTATCACATATTTTTAACAAAAAACTTTGCAGGTGTACAGCATNTTTTTTTTTTTAGATTTAAAAAAATGGTGTAATTTATCATATCATTTTTATTTGCTACTGTGCTTACATTTGTCATCTTCTCTGGATGGTATTTAATCTATTGCAGAAATCAAACAAATAAGATAGTGGACAACATTTCCCAAAGTTCTAAACAGTGGGATTTTCCAAATGATAAAAATGCTTCATAACTACCCTTTTGGACTTCTAATTATAAAATTATAAATTACATTTTTCTCTTTCTGTCATTTCTCTACCCAGCTTCTCCCTGGCCCTGGAAACAATAACTTACAATTTCGGGATTTGAGCCAAAATCAGATTTTCTTGTGTTCAAGCAGGACTTGTATTGCATTTTTCTTCATCTCCTGTGAAGTTACCTCAGTCAAGGGGTTTACAGACTCTTCTGATGTGGAAATTTACTGCTATGTGAAGATTTTAATCAATCTCTGAGTCACANTAATCAATCGAGCTTCACCAGGTTGGACTAAATGACCTTTGTACGTCCTTTCCAACCCAAAGCTTTTTATGATTCATAGTATATGAGATTCATAGCACAAAGCAGTAGAGATGAATCAAAAGACAGGAGGGTCCATATTGTTGTTACAGGAGTCAATCCGGGTGAACAAATTCTGCTCCTCTCCCTTATTGAATCAGACTCCAAAACTGTGCTGTTTCCTAAAAGAAGCATAAAAGGAGCACAGGGACTGTAAAGCAGTGTTATGTAGTGCTACACTAAGGGTACAACTGAAGACCCTGAGTTTATCTTGATCTTATTTTCCTTGAGAGACTTACTGGCTGTTGGCACTAAGATAACAAGCCCAGAGGGACTATGCTTTCCAATGCTGCTCAAGGCTTTATCTAACTCAACCCACTATACGAGTTCTTAATCTCAGAGAACCACACTAAGGTTATAAATTACACAGTAGGTCAGATCCTGCAAAAGCACCTGCAGCTACATAATTCCCAGGATTAATTCTTTAGGGCCAGGGATTATTTAGAAGTCAAAGTTTTAAAAAGCAGCATCGAATTCTGAGGGATGTTTCTGTTATCTGAGCTCACAGCATGGACAAGGGTAACCAAAGGGTGTTACACGGATCCAATGGTCCTGCCTGGACCAACAAAAATTGCTAATTTCTCCCTGTTTACCCCTTTTCAAGTTAAGCATCAGGTATGGCAGTTTTTAGTAGAGTTGTTTGAAAGACTGCAGAGGACAGCCCTTTGTTAAGTGACATTCAGCTACTTGCTGGGAATTCCTCTTTTGAAAGAAGCTATCTTCAGATGCATATTCAGTCTGCTAACTTACTTTTTCCTTATTTCAAATTTTCTAACATTTTGAAAAGTTCTAAATATTCTCCCTCTTGAATATAAATTATCTTGTTTAATAAGAAAGCCAATCAAGTCTTTCTTCCTACCACATGATTTTCTAAGTGGCTACACTAGAAAAGCAACGATTCCTGTCCAGCTTCTAGGCTTGTAAACAGAAATCCTGAACTCCTATAAATACTCATATGTCCAAAACTCAACAATTGAGAGAACCAGACAACTCAACATTTGAGAAAACCAGGCAAAACTCAGGACCCACACTGAGTTCTGTTCATCATCTCAAACCCATAATTTTTGAATTGACATTAAAATGTGACAAAATAATATTCCTTTTTTTTTTTCTTGAAATATAGACCAAGATTAAATTGAACTTTTGGCTTTGTATAAAAAACAAAATATAGTATATTTATATGGCCAAAGAGCACTACTGCTGGATGCCAGTGAGGGTTAATCTTGTTAGCTGTTGCAAAAGTCTGTATCCAAAATGTGCATGGAGTAATGCTGGCTCTAATTATTACACTGTATGGAGAGATCAGTCAACTTTATTCCTAGCAATTCACTAACTTTTCTTTTGTGTAAACTTGGCAAAGAAAGGCTTTTGCTATTGAACTAAATAAAACCCTCAGCACATGGCCATGGCCCAAGGGGACACTTTATCATTTGTATATAGAGAGACATTTGATTATGGCTTAATTATACAATATGCTGCTATTTATTTTCAATCAGTCTGCAAACTCCATAATTGTGGATTATTTACTGATGAACTACTTACAATCCATTATTCTATTATGTTAATATATTCAAATCCAAAAACATACGAATGTTTAATAACCTAGTTTAAATCAGTTGGGTTTTTTCTGGTCTTTAGAAAGAAAGATATGTAGAAATTGTAGAAATCTGGTGAATCAGAGTTACACAACTTTGAAAACAAGCTTTGTTTTTTTTTTTTTTTTTTAGATTTAAAAAAATGGTGTAATTTATCATATCATTTTTATTTGCTACTGTGCTTACATTTGTCATCTTCTCTGGATGGTATTTAATCTATTGCAGAAATCAAACAAATAAGATAGTGGACAACATTTCCCAAAGTTCTAAACAGTGGGATTTTCCAAATGATAAAAATGCTTCATAACTACCCTTTTGGACTTCTAATTATAAAATTATAAATTACATTTTTCTCTTTCTGTCATTTCTCTACCCAGCTTCTCCCTGGCCCTGGAAACAATAACTTACAATTTCGGGATTTGAGCCAAAATCAGATTTTCTTGTGTTCAAGCAGGACTTGTATTGCATTTTTCTTCATCTCCTGTGAAGTTACCTCAGTCAAGGGGTTTACAGACTCTTCTGATGTGGAAATTTACTGCTATGTGAAGATTTTAATCAATCTCTGAGTCACAGAGAAAAGACTACTCAGTCTGAAGTTAGAGCAGCATGAAGAGGCTGAAGTTGCAGCCCCAGCTTCTGTTCATACAAAAGTTTATGGATTTGCTCTAAAAGAGTTAAGAGACAATATTAATTAGAGTAACTTATATCCAAGAAAACTCTATAACCTTCAGTTTTTCTACGGAAAAAGGGGAGACAGATGAGGGAAATAGGTGATACACTTCTGGATTTTTTTTGACAGTGTGAGCTGATCTGTTGCACCATGAAACAGCAGCAGAAGCACCAGACTCTAATGCTTAAGTAAAAGGAATATTGAAGATGTGAAGAAAGATGGGTGCTGAATATGCCTCTAGAAGTACATTACGAATTCACAGTCACAGACGAAATTTGTTACTTATGCAGCCCCTTTACAGAGCCCCAGTTGAGATCTTTGACAAACACATTAAGGATTTGCCAGTTTATTTCCCCAATGTTTTTTTTTTTATTAGTTTCACTTGATTTTTCAATTTTCTGTGTCTACACATTTCTAAGTCCCCTCGGTTCTGAAGAGGACACTTTCTTCTCAGAAATATCTACCAGTCAATGGTAGCAAATCCAAACCAGGATTCTAGCTTCTCCAGTGTGTAAGGGCCATGAAAAAGCAGCATTGCTTTCAATCAGCTGTTTCTGAAGGGCAATTAATATCTTTCAGGATAGTTTCCTGCTAAATCTCTTTAAAATGTCAACCCATTGACAAAGACGGAAATTGCAATGAAACATTTCAAGTAAGAAAATAAAAGACCCAACCCAACAATTGCCTCTCTGGCTAGCTTCTTTTTTATGACTTCTCAGAGGATTCCTCTGTTTTGTAGACTGCAGGATCAGATGCAAGATTTATATTGTAAATTAACTGCATAAGTATGACAAAGTAAATCATTACTTTAATATAGTAATAAAACATTATATTAAGGCTTCAATATAAATGGCTTGTACAGAGGTTAGTAACTGAATACTAGATATTAGGAGCATATTACATACGTTAGTAGTATTTGTTATGGATGGTTACAAGCACATTAGTAGGTGTTATTGATCTGTTCATTTTATAATAAACTATAAGAAATGATTTGCCATTTACTAAAAGAGTTATTATTCAAGTATGAACTCTTCAGACATTATTTATTTCATTATATTAATCTTCATGACTATATCAGGTTTAATAAACCAATACTGTAGATTTTCTGCAATTAGGTTTCTTAAGATTATTTCATTAACATCTATACAATTTTTTAGGATCTCTTTAGTCATGGCTGAAGTTACACTGTCCATATGTGTCAAGGGGTAGCAATTCCCTTTAGGAGAGAAACAAAACTTTTCTTTTTTTTCTTTTTCTCTTTGCCTGTGGGGGTGGGGCCGGGCCGACAAAAAACAAGCCTGAGGGCATGTGGACAGAAGCGGAAGAGGGGTGTGNGCATTGATTATACATTTTGTTGTTGCCTAGCTTGGTTTTTTTTGTTGTTTATACATATATATTGTTCTAATAAATTTCTTGTCTCCTTATAAGTCCCGGGTCTCAGATAATAGTTGTCTAAACTAAGACAATATGAAAATAAAATTAGTCACAATAATGTCATGATGAGTGAAACCATCAAGCAAATGTCTAGTGTTCTTCAAGAGTGCTGAGGCACATCTCTCCCATTCTTCATGCAGTATTTTCATAGTGAACAGAAGTTCTGAAAGCTAAATACTCTGAGAGCCTGGACACCAGAAAACATGAGTAAATGTATTAGAATTGCTGCCTGTGTTGGTGTGTAACTTCACGTCTATAAGCTTACTACATATTACTACACACCACAAATAATAAAAAAAAATTATCTCTGAAAATCTAGAAACCTTTTTAAATTAATGTCCCTATTAAGAAAAAAGAAAGCTGTCAACTGTCTTCAGGCTTTGTTTGGTTACTGAAACATGATCATGACCCTTATTTACATTTTAATACGTCCATAATCTTAATATGAACCCAAAACTATTTGCTTCGTTTTTCTTGAAGTTCCAGTTCCTCAAGTCATCTTATTTCATGAGGATCTTAACATTCATAATGAAAGTATGTTTTTTCCCCTCAGAAACACAATGGAAACCTTGGAACAGTATCCTGAAATGCCTACTGAAATTTCTTTGCATGACTTTTTCATACAAAATACTGCTACAACAGATCTGGACTTCTTCGACAAAGCAGAGGTTATAAAACAATTTTCAAAATAGCTTACAATTTGACATTGAGAATACTATATTAGGATGCAGTAGATCATTAATATTTTGGTGCTAGTGAAGACAAACCCAAGGTTTTGGTTTTACCCCTTCTGTAGACTAGAAAATCTTGAAGCCTTAACTTACTTTTTTTTTTTAATGAGAATATCAGTTTTCTTTCCAATACATTTTTTTCTTTCCAATTCAATTAAAAAATCTAAAACACTGTAAAGCACAGAAGGCTCTGCCATACTTTGAGAAGGTGACACATTAGGACTGACATTTAATAAATGTGAGTATACAAAACAAATATTAAAAAAAAATAAAAATCAGCTGGTCAAAATGTGCCCATCCTGAATCTATTAAGGGGCATGACTTTCAATTGCAGATGAGATTAACACGACTTTGAGTGCTTTTGACTTCTGACTCCACAAAACTAGCTATCTATATTTAGGTGAGTGGACTTTTTCATCCTGTACCTGCAGGTGACAAGACTGGTATTCTTAAAAATCTTTAATCCAGTATGCATTCAATCCTCTAAATATGTTGGACAAAGTACAGAATACTGTTGTTCTGTTCAAATCTTGAGTTTGACAGGTTTTAGGAAAAGGGTAATTTTTTGCAACACAAAAATTAATGCTTCCTGCCTTCTTCCCCACAGATCAAGCAGGACTAAGACAAAGTTCCTAAAACATAGAAAGTTCTCTCAGTTTATAATCTAGTTTTTAAACTAGGTTATTTATATGTTATTTAAACTACTTCTCTTCTGAATTCTTAAATTAAGTATGGTTCTAGATATATGATTAAGGTGTGGTTTACAGGTGGTTTGGATTCCTTTGCTGATTAAATACAAAATTAATACATTTGTAAGTAGATTTTTGCAAAAATATTTTTGTCATTTCATCATATAGTCAATACTTGCACATCTTCACTATTTCTTCAATTTCTGAAATAATTTTTTTCCTTCTTTTTTTTACTTTCCATAATATTTTTTATTTATACCTTATCTTTCAAATTTTATGTCTTTCACTATGTTCTCCCAAAATAATTTCCATTTTATTCACCTACTTTGTTTTCATTAATGTTTTGAGGTTACATTTTCCACTTATATACCCCCTTTATGCCTCACCATTGATGTCCTGCATGTAGCAGATCTGAATGCGGCCCTTTGCATTTTTAGGTTACATCTTGGCCATTAATCTTTCTTTATTGCAGTATGTTTAACAAACTGTTAAAAATAATGGTAGCTGGCAATGAAAAAGTGTGGTGACCTTTAAGAGACATTGTTTGAACTGATATTTAAAGATTTCAAATTCTCTGGGGTCAGGAAAGTAACGTTTTCATGTTTTTACAAGTCATTTTGCAGCAAGTCTTATATTGTCCAGAAATGATGTTTAAAGTTTCAATAGCTTCTGGTTCTCTGTGCCACATCACCTTGCAATTGCCCCCAAATTGTTTCTGAATCACGTTTCCTCTGGCAAGGAGTGGTAACCCTCATTTTATATTACATCGTACAATGTACAATGCTCTCACCCCACTCCTAACAATGTTAATGTCAGAATGAAAAATGATAAAGCATAAATTAAATAGCAACCATATGTTTTCTGTAATAGATCTTTTTTGTTTTCTGACCCAGGTAAACAATTTCTCTATATCTCCTGTTCAGATCTGCATTTCATCCCCCAGCTTTGCTTCATGGATACGAGAGAGCAGGCATCTTGCCTGTGTCCAGACAGCTGAACCTGAACTTCAGTTAATATAAAGTGATGGTTCTCATTGCCACTGAACAAGCTTTTTGTTTTAACCAGAGAGTTTGTTAAATAACATATCTTCCATCAGCCTACGGTCATTTTAGAACTTTACAAACAAACTTAAGCTTCCAGTCCATGTTATAAAAAAGAACAGTGAATCTTTCCATGGGATTATTCTAGTAAACCCTTAGTAAATTATCCAAACAAATAAATGTTACAAAATTCTACTGGATGGGCTCCCCACCCTCCTCCTCCCCAGCCTCCACGGGCAAGCAGAAGGCGCTCTGTGTATATCACATTCTCTAAACCGGAGTCCATCCAAGAGCTACAGAAATCATTACAATACACTACAAGCCACTATTTTCCTCTGGTCCAAAAGAGACACTATATCCAAGGGCTACTTCACAGATGGATCTTTGGTAGAGATTGCAGAGAGTGCAGCCCAGCTGGTCAGTCAATCGTTAAAACTTATCCTGGATACATTTTTCTGCTTCTTCCCTGAAAGATGTTTTCTGAACTGCAGACACTTTGCTGCATAGGGGCAGTTATAACGACAAGTTGCTGGCAGCAGGGGCAGCAAGGAGAGGCAATGTGCGCATGAAGTGTGAAGGTGACAGTCACCATGAAGTGTTAGCAGCTGCAGCACTGTTCAGGGCTTTGACCACTCTCGGGGTGTGGTGCATCTTTTGGGTCATGCATGCACTCACCTCTGATCTGATGGGGCATCCCTGGCACAACCTCTGCCCTCATCTCACCTGACTTCCCAGATCTACCCTCCCACCCCTCCCTGTGTGATCCTTCCTGACTACTTCACACTGACAATTAATTAATCAAGTTCCCAGGCAAAACCAAAACCATTACAAAATGTTGCGCCTATCTCATAATAATTTTTCTGTTCATTTTCAACACTTAGTTTGTTCATCTGTTTCTTTTGCTAGCTGGTCAGGGCAGCTTTTTCCTGGTGACTCCTCTACATTAACAAGTTCTTTTTGCTAGCTTGTGGTGATGGACAGAAACACACAACCAGGCTTATTGCCACAAATGGTGTCACTGCACCACTGAAATGCAAGTAGCAGCAATTTGCTGAGAAGCAGGATGTATTTCTCAGGCGGCAGACTGCACTGACTCCCACTGGCACTGGTGAACAGGCTTGTCCACTTAGATGAAAAGTGAGGGTAAGATTCAGAAGAGGAAAAAAAAGTTAAGCATTTTGTCTGTCTGCCCTGAAAAAACAAGAAACAGGGGCAGCCAAAGAGAACATTTTAAGATAGAAAAAAAAGTGCTTTCTGGAGGTGTTTAATTTTCACCTTTGATGATAAGTGAAGATGCTAGAGAATCATCTGGGGCCTTATGCTTGGCTTTCAGATAGCTAAAGGAATCTATCTTGTGCATTGAGTGTCAGGCTGTGAGATCTGACAGATATTCATTCCACTTTTTTTTTTTCATAGAATTTTCCAATGATTCTAGCTACATAGCACTGAGGTGATATTATCATTTTATTGTTCATGTACATTTTTTTCAGTCCTGTAGCAGTTTTGCATGAATCAGGCTTTTAAAATCTGAATATACTGAACAATAATCTGCTTGGCTTTCCTGTTAATTATATGCCAGTGCTTAACATTGCAAGAAAAAATGAAAAACCTGACTGACTAATGAGTAAAGTCAACATTCTTTGGTTTTGGCTGTGGATGTCAGGTAAGAGTTCTTAATTTTTTAACAGCTATATGAGAAAAGAATAGTCTACATGGTGCAAGAATAATGAAGAGAAAGAGTTATAGGATAATCCTGTATTAAATGTCATGCACTCAGCAGGTTAAACTGATTAGATCTAGTGACAATATTTGTAAGACACACACAGGACTTGCATACATACCTTTTGTTGTTGTTTTTTTTATCCCTGGGACAAATGAAAAGGCAATGACTCAGGTCTGGAAATGTATTTTAAAGACCTGTACATATGTTAGCAAAGAATGTTCTGACATATGCACTTCAAACCCTAATCTAGATTCAAAAGGCCATTTGGACCTCAAGTTATAATTCTACTTATAAAGAAACAAATTTCAGAGGGAATGTGATATTTCCAGCCAAATTGAATAAAAGTGACATGGAAAAACAATAGGTACCAAATACCCTCTGCTTTTACTGAGTAATTCTGTGAAGTTCTTGGAAAGTTCCGTCCCTTCTAACCTGGAACTGGAATTTGGCAAGGCAGAATTTGGAACCCTGTAACCTTGAATCTTTTAATTCTTAAAACATATTGAGTTAGAATTTTCTGTGATGCAGCCCTGACTGTTTGCAAATAAAGCATAACACGCTACCTTTCTGATCTTGGGAATACTCAATAAGAAGATATTGATATAATTATTTTTTTTTTCTTCACCTTTCTGGGAATCCTTCAGCCAATGCTCTCAAGATAAAGTGATCTTCCTTTCATGCACACAATCCTATTGTTGCTGAGGCTCCTCAGTTTAACATTCCTTTCTGAGTATCTTTTTCTTTTTTTTTTTTCCTCCTTGAATTCTACTCGCAAAACTATCAATCTTACTGAATCCTAGTTCTGAGGTTAGAAAATCAAACCCCTTTGAATGATACAGCCAAGTCCTCTCCAGACTTGTATATAGCTTCCTCTGTGTTGGAGACACCTATTGCCTCAGCAACCCCTTCCAAGAAGGGGCTCTGATTGCTTTACAATTTCATTGTGAATGACAAGCAGATGTTACACATCCCTGTAAGGTTTAAACCAATGTATCTTAGTGAGAAGTTCCCAGACCCTTGCTTTCTGCTTCATCTTACCACATCATCCCTCACTCTGGGTATGATAGTGTATGTAAGAAATTCAGTCAGATATAAGGTTACTCCATGTGACATGTCTACTTTTCATCCAGACAAGCACCTGGAGGTCTGCCTGGGTCACCCCTATGTGGTCAATACACCAACACTAAATGAGGCACAGCACTGAATTATTTAGATAGTCTGAATCCTCAGAAAGGCATAGGTGCATCAGATCATCACTGTGCATCAATTCATAAACAGGCCTAGTTCTCCAGCCACTGTGCTGTAGAAAAGCTTGTTATGTGCCAGATCTCATAAGGATCTTCTAAGACCACTTCACAGAGTGCTATAAGAAAGCACAGGATGAGCCATATGCTGCAAGACATGTGACATCTGCCCTCATCTTCCTGCAGACTTTTAAAAAAATCAAATACTTTACTAGTCCAAAACCTGCCAATGTGTCCTTCTACTTCTAATGTGAACTATGAAGTCTTTGTCACTTGAGCCTATTTTTATATCTACAGAGACTCACTCACTACTCACAAAGAGCCAGGAAACACACTTTCTAGACTGTGGCTTAAATACTCAAGCAAGGGCTAGACAGAAGCACAGGGGAAACCCTTACCTCTGTTTTCAGTCTTTGGATGTCCTCTGTGTCTTTGTGTTGTTGGAAGACAAAGCTGTAAGGGCTGGCTAGTGCTGCCAGGATGAGATTATTCCATGCCTTTAAGTTAAACACGTAAGCGTTCGAAGGATCGAGGCCATCATTCCTAAAGCTTTAATAAACTTTACAGTAGAAATAAGTTTCCCTTAACCCCATTTATTTAAACAATCCTTATTGTTTTATATAGAGGAAACTATCCAATGCAAATATACCTAAATATTTTAATGGTTTACACATTCATTTTAGAAAGTTTTCTTTTAATTTGTTAACTTTTGTTCCTTTGAACTGGCTCAACCTACTCATTTAATCCCTTGAGCTTTCAAGGGACAGCTTGCAGAAAGTTCTATACACAAATATAACAAACATTTCAAATAAAGCACAATGCATAAAGCAGAGAAAGGGAAAAATTTGACAACAGCTGCTAGATTTAACACTAATAGTTTTGAAAGATTTTGGCTTAAAGGTTAAGAGTATCTTATGACAATAAGCAGACTTTGTATATAATGTCAACAGCCCTGTTGCAACATGTCCAGTTTTAATTTATTCTCGTTCGCTTGCATAAGACAAATAATATAATTATGTATGTCTGGTTCATGACATTCAAGTTGGAAAAAAAAATCAAATAAATCATGGGGTTTTTTTTAAGAATAGCAACTTCTAAAGTCTTTGGCCTAAATCCCTTATTAACATTAGGGACATTTTTGTCTGAAAGTGATAACCTGAAAGTTTGCAAGTATTTATTTATTTTGTTTAGATGTCATCTTTTTGAGCCATTTTGCTTCCGAATATGCTAGTGGTAACTACTATGCTCCTTAGTTGTTCTTCTCTTTATCTTTTTATGTCCAAAGAACATTGCAAATTATATCAATTCACTGATTAGCAAAGAACTTACGTTTTTAAGGGCTGTACTCATCAAAATTTGAGCTTTAATTTGGACCAGTTATGCATCCTGGAAATTTGGAAATATTTTTATTCTCTGCTTAGATTATTCTTATAATGGAAAAATAACACAAGTGTTCTTAAAACTACGTATTAATCACATATTGTAGCATATACCATGATTCACTTTGTTTCCTAAGATCAGTCATCAATCAGTAAACCTGTTTATTCACACAGAAGTATTAAAAAAAAAAAAAGGAAAAGAAAAAAGCTCTATTTTTAGTATCATATTCTTAACTGATATAGAGCAGCCTCATATTAATCCCTTCCATGGAGCTATTTCCATGAGAGATGAAATTCATTTCACATTATTTTAGATGTCTGGTGTAAACCAGAAAATTAGTATAAACTAATCATGTAGGCTTCTAATATATCACAGAGAAATAGGTATCTTTACAGGTTGATACACACATCCATCTATTTGTGATCAGATGGGATCCTAAAAACTGGAAGAGCTTGTATATGTCCTGTGACTTTAAAGCAAATCTAGGGTGTGATGTACTTTAGATGCAGAACTTCAAAGTATCTCTAGAAAGGTAAGGTGAAGTCCACTTTAGGTGGAAATCTGGAATTTTAATGTAAATTACTATATCTCCTTTGAATAAAAATATCAGTACATTTTAATAGTTTCAAATATTGCTTTTCAGCCCCTTAAGGAGGATGTAACAGGGTGAATGAGTGTTTAGGGGTTTTTTTATGCATTTGTGTTAGACAGAGGGACTACTCTGACTTCAGTGAAAAATTTACTATATTATAGGAGATTAAATGAAAAAATCTCACTAAGGGAAAGATGAGCTAGTACTAAGATAGATTGCAAAAATAAGGTCTAATACTGAATGCATAGGCTTAGCATGATATGTGTATGGAGAGCTTGAAAAGTACACTAGTGACATATATCTGTGTAATGGTTCCAAAGCATTTTCTTTTGGAAGATATTAAGACTTTATAAAACAAACATATGCTCATGTTAATACTGTTTTGAAGTAAATGTACTAATGCAAAAATGTCCGAACAAATGTGCCAGATTTCCTCGGGGTTTAACTCCCACGGCAGCAAAAGAAGTAGTCCAGAGTGTTTGAAACAATTTCCATAGGAGCATTTTTACCATGCCAAGAATGAAAGCAGGAGTGTTGTGTGGTTGTGGCAATGCAGAAGCCTCTGCAGCACACACATTGTAAGAAAGCTGCTCCTTCTAGAGGGGGATTGCAGCCATCCTTCTGCTTGGGTACGAGATGCAGTAGAATAAGAGCAGTTTATTTGCAGAAGGGAATTGTCAGGGTTACAGATCCAGAGACCATTAAAACCTTCTTACCTATGAAAGGGGAGCAAGAGAGAGGCTAATCATTGGAAAGACCTATGTCTTTGTTCACTGTCAACAGTTCAGTCATCAAAACTTTCCTACCAGGTCCAAATCTGTCCACCAGAAAAAATGCTGGTAAATCTGCACTGGCTAACCCAGGCAGGCAGAATACCAATCCTTTGGGGATAATTCTTTAATGCCTAGAAGCCAGATTTTTGCAGGCAGAGGACTGAATCAAGTGTTTATTAACCAGATGATCTTGTTACTCCTATAAAGAACCTTGGATAAAATTGTACATTTAAAACTCTTTATCTGCTCTGTGTTCCAGACTTGGATTTACTGGAGGGGGAAGAAATAGAAGAGGAAATGCTGAGGGAACTCGAGCCGCTGCCATTACTACTCGTTAGTTCAGCACATAAAATTGCAGTCCCTGCTGAAACCCCCAATTCACTGCCTCTCCTTTCATACTGAGCCTTTGTTCACTGCCCAAATAACTCCAGTGCTATCCAAACAAGTGTGCAGATAGATATCAGGCGGAGTTCCTGGCTTCTGTATGTGTGTGAGTATATATGCACAGACATGTACATATGCACTGATACACNCAGGAAACCATTTAGTTTCCTGCCCATCTTTATTTTCATCCCTCATCTTCTCGGATAATCCCAAAGCAAGCTCACTAATGTTCATTGGATGAATTTAAATCCTTTCTTTTTAAAAGAAGAGAGGGCAATTCCATAGTTCCTGGCAGGGCCCAGGTCTTTCTGAGGCTTCATTTACCTCAGGAGAGGAGCAAGCTGTTGGAAATGTGTGCAGCATAGTTGTCTGGTTTTCATTTGTGTGCTGAATCCTGGTTTTTTGAACCATTTAAATGGGGGAAAACTTGCAGTGCATCTTTCCTCTCAGTTCCCTGTGTGATCTTGCTCTTTGACACCAGCCACGAGCAATAGAGAAAGCAGGAGGTGCAGGAATGGGATATATATTTTATGATGTATGATATGATATATTGCCTTGAGCTGCAGGCTACATTTGCTGTGAGTCTATTTCTGCCCTGGGATGTCCAGAGCAGACCAGAATGGTCTTGGGTTGCTGGAGCTGTGGCAGTTTCAATGCTCACACAGAGACACCCCAGTCAGGCTGTTTTTGAAGATGGTGATTTGAGTATCAGGATGTCAAGACTTGTCTCAAACACCCTGGCTAAGTCACTCAGCAAAAGGAGCCAGCTGGTATCTGGCACTGCTGGAGAAAAACAGCCCCCCAATGGGTGTGCCTCTGACTGGTGGTGATTATCCTCCCATGCCAAGTGTGATCTGGTCAGAAAATGGACCCTTGTGACTACTGGAATGTTCTCCAGAGCTGGGCAGGACTTCCCGTGTCGCTGAGTGCAACCGAGTGTAAACCAAGGAGGGGATGATTTATCTGAGAGCAAGCTACACTAGATGACATTGCATCTCTGGAGGAAGCACAGAGTTTGCACTACATGTCAGAATGTGTAACAGTGGGGTTTTTTTTTTTCATGTCTAGCATGGAAGTGCAAGGCAGAAGCTGATAATGGCACCTCAGGCAGTATTTTAGAGTACTGCAGGCAGTAATGTATATTATTGCCCTGTGCTTTTGACCTTGAGAAGAACCAAGGAGCAGATGGGCAGGTCACTGTGGGATTACTGTAGGAAGAGCTAAATTCTTCTCTCCACTGACCAAAGCAATATATATATATATATTTTATTCTGTGCATTGGTGAGTTCAAGGAGCCATCCAAAGATGCAAAGTCCTCCAGAGCAGCAAAACATGAATAATTAGTGAGGAACACTTTTCCTGGAGGTGTTGATTTCACTGTAATTTCTCCTAGAAGACAGAGGGATGCTGCAGGTATTGCCACATGGTTGCTGTGTGTTTGAGATGTAGGACAGTGACTGTAAGCCAAAATCCTTTAGTGCAGCACGTTAGTTCAGCACATAAAATTGCAGTCCCTGCTGAAACCCCCAATTCACTGCCTCTCCTTTCATACTGAGCCTTTGTTCACTGCCCAAATAACTCCAGTGCTATCCAAACAAGTGTGCAGATAGATATCAGGCGGAGTTCCTGGCTTCTGTATGTGTGTGAGTATATATGCACAGACATGTACATATGCACTGATACACAAATATCTATTCCCATAAATATCCACAAGTAAGTTTTTTCTTAATAAACTATTTTTATTTCTTAATATATTTTTTCCTGAGAGTTTTTTGTGTGAAATGCTAATTTGTTGGTTTTTTTGTTTTCTTATTTTCTTTATAGAAGGTCAGACTGCAATGTTGAATTACTACAAAACCTGAGTCAAGAACACGTCACAGAGTTATAAAATGGTACTGTTGATGGAGCAGCCTAGTGCTGATAGGAGAGCTATTGATTGCAGATCTACTTTTAGATTGGATCTGTGCTCTGCAGTCCTTTTAGCTGGTCATAAAATATAAGTGGGGTTTACAAAGAAAAGCAGCCCACTTAGGAAGTCTCTTAACAGGTTTTTTGAGCTTAAATGTACATTCCTTTAAGTACCTGTTAATTACTTTACTGTGATGATGCGCACCTGTACAATGTCACTGCCCACAGAGCCCACTTTTAACCCTCCTGTCAGCCATTTACTACTGCCCATGATTCACAGTCAAGGGGTCTAGGATTATTGTCTACTAGGAATTACATTTTAGTAGTACAGCAGTGTGATGGAGATGTCTTAATGGCTGCTCAACCAAATTGTTATAATGCTTGCATTGTTGTTCTAGCCAGCATACAACCCAATTGCTTTTTAAGTTATGGCATCAGCAAGCTCCAGGTCATCTGCACTTAAATCACATGCACATATCTGAAATGTTCTTGTGGTAACTGGTAGCAGTGTATACAATACTCTTAACCTCCAATTTGGTGGGTGCTTGGGATCAGGTTATCTGAAGTGTACATGTATGCTTCAGCCTTTAGGGCTACAGCAAGCTTTGACAATTTTAAATGTCATCGTAAATTTTTCACTGGAGGGGTCACCTCAGCTCACGTGCAGCTTTCACCTTGATAAGCTGGAGGATAAAGAATGTAAGTGGTTTGCATTAGAACTCGTGCATATCTCCTGCATGCCCCAGTTCATGAGTTTGCTGGTAGAGTGTTCAGAAGACTAGAAGTGAAAGGTACAGACACCCTTTCTTATAACTCTCTTTCTTTTAGACAACTCTCTGGTTAGATGGGGGGAGAGCAGTGCATGTTGTCGATCTTGACTTCATCAAGGTTTTTGGCACAGTCCCTCATAAAATCCTCATTAGGAAACTTGTGAAGTGTGGATTAGGTAAGTGGACAGTGAGGTGGACTGAGAGATGGTTGAGTGACAGAGCACAACGGGTCATGATCCATGGTGCAGGGCTGAGTTAGATGTCTGTAACCAGTGGTGTTCCCCAGGGATCAGTGCTGGGTATAGTCTTGTTCAACATATTCATCAATGACCTAGGCAAGGTCAAGTTTGCTGATGATACAAAACTGGGAGGAATGGCTGACACACCAGAAGGTACNGTGATGGTTTAGAAGGAGGCTCAGGCAGTTGCATATTGACATCTTTGTTCTAAGATCAGTAAAATGAACTTTAACACTAGAAGGCCTCTTGAATGCATTCAAAAACATTTTTTCCCCACAAGGCAAATTAGCTAAAACAAACAAAAATAATTAAATGTTATCTATGTTATGTAACTTTAAAACAGATTATGACAGGTCTACAAGCCAGAAGAGTAGACGACACTCTGTGTCATGTACATGTATAATGAATTGCATATTGCACTGTTATATTACACAGGGGCAAACCTGGGATTCCTCTGACCAACAGGATAACACAAGCAGAGCTGCATAGGCACAGGATTGTGCTGAAGTACTCCTGTGTAATCCATCCTGAAACTGGTTCAGCACATGGGCTGCATCTGCCTGCATGGACAGATGTGGCCATACCCTCAGCTGCCAGAGCCAGATTTCCACTAGTAATATTAATTAACTAATAAAATTAATTTTAATGTTAAAAATTTTATTTATATGCTATTTACCCCAAAGACTGGCAAAGA
Organism: Ceyx cyanopectus; assembly: GCA_013401355.1. NCBI lineage: Eukaryota > Metazoa > Chordata > Aves > Coraciiformes > Alcedinidae > Ceyx > Ceyx cyanopectus. The sequence continues at coordinate 1,755 of VYZU01022613.1, read as the reverse complement.
TTTTGATTTCATTGTCCAGCTCCTGCTTTCACAACACATCTAGCTCCAAGGACTACAGGCAGCAGGCTCTTACTGTTCCATTAAATTTCTAGTCTATATTATGATGCAAGAAAGCAATCAGAGCATGTTCAGTGAAGCCACAGCTTTTAGGCTGTACCTGGTTTACCATATAAGGATAGGACAAGTTCACTGGTGCAAAAAGGTTTCCTATAGATATTGGCTTAATTTGGGAATCTAGGCGTACAAATAGCAAAATAAATGCTTTCTATAATTACATAACATTGATTTATTGCCTTTTGGCAAATAGTACAGAACTTCAATGATAATAACAAAGTTATTCATGATTGCATATATGTATATATAAATGAAAGTGAGTGAAATAGTCCAGGTTGANGCAAAAACTTTGTCTAATCATTCCAGTTTCCTTCTCAACAACAACAAAAAACCCAATTTTTTCTGCAGTTCCTTCTGTATTAAAAAAATATATCAGTAGCTCACTGTCTCCCTTCAGATTTCAGTCAAAAGCAAATTTGAAGCAAAATATTTTAACTGATCCCATTTTAATGAAAAGATCTTAATTTTAGAAAAAAAATGAATATTTCAAGGCATCTGATCTTACCTAGTATTAGATAAATAGGACTCTTCCTCATTAAATTAATTTGTATTTCAATACTGTTGCTGAAAACAGTACCTCCTTCAGCTACCATTGCATCACTGAAATGGTGCACTTCTCAAACAACTTTCTCCTTCATCAAAAACAGAGGTGGAATTTTAAACAGAGTTTTCACTGCTTTTAAATTTTACAGAGAATGAGCTAAACACATTGACTTGGGCAGGGGGAGAAGGGAAACAAGAAGGCAAGGTAGGAAGGAAAAGAGATTTTCATAAGTGTTCAATGCAAATTTTTTGCCTGCATCAAAAATTAGAATTTTAGCCTAGTTTTCAATAGGATGAAAATAAAAGCAACACTGAGGATTTTGGAACCAAAAATCACACTCCCCAATGTTATTAATATGAGTCATAATTAGAGATGGAACATTTGATCCAAATCCCAATTAACTTCAGAGGAAATTTGGACTGAATTTGTTTGCATGCTGGGACATGACAGAACTCTTGACCCAGTACTTCTCAATCCCTCCCTTACTAACAAATCCTTTGGGGAATTAGAGACACATATCTGCTTCAAGATCTGGCATTTATGGTTTGAAGCTGGTTTGAAAGTATATGTTACACATAAAGAGCACTTTCTACCTCAAAATGCCGTTTGTGCTTTAAAAACTTCATCTGTGCAGGAGGCTTATTCCTAGGAAGAACCCGTAAAGCCAAGTGAGATGCTTTTATCAGCATGCTAGAAAATAAGATTTCCAATTCCAAAAACTTCCTGACTTTCATGTCGTAAAATAATCCCTGAGGCACTAGGCTTCCAGTTCAGACAGAGGGTTTGATCCTCTTGCTCATGTGGGAACACACTGATTTTAGTTTGAGTATTCATTAAGCAAGTTGCTACTCTGCCTGGTGATGTGTGGGTTTCAATGTCACAGACCTGGGGGATGTACATGCTAATTGAAGAACTCGGTAAGACCACGTGAAATTTCATTTTGGTAGCATCTGACAGTGATGGTTTAGAAGGAGGCTCAGGCAGTTGCATATTGACATCTTTGTTCTAAGATCAGTAAAATGAACTTTAACACTAGAAGGCCTCTTGAATGCATTCAAAAACATTTTTTCCCCACAAGGCAAATTAGCTAAAACAAA
>VYZU01022603.1:0-12149 GCA_013401355.1 Ceyx cyanopectus | reverse complement strand
GACTCAATGATCTTTCAAGGTCCTGTCCAATCTCGAACTTCCAATTCTGTGATAAACATTTGAGAAAAAGAAAAAAAGAAGAATAAATACATTCGACACACTTTAAAAATAAAATGACCAATCCAGAACTAGGTTGCAAAATGTATTTGTTTAAATATATAAGAAAGACTTTAATAAGTCAAAATCAATATTGTAGCAGATTAACTTCTGGAAACCTGAGGTAAAAACTGAGTTACATTTATTAGGATACAATAGAGATTTAAATGAGACATTAAAGAGATATGTTCTGAGTAATATATTGGATTTTCTATAATTTTATTAAGTTGGAGGCAGGCCTGGCACTGTGCCTTCCTTCACTTTGCTACTGCATCACATGAGCACTTGATGTCATCAGGAAAAGGGAAAGGAGCAGGCACCAACGGTGGATTTTAAAATGCTTTATATAACAGTTTGGGCCAAGAAAGGCAATGGCTTAAATGGGCTAAAATTAAACCCAAACCCCATCTAAATATAAAAGAGTTTTTACACCCACAGATGATTATGCATTGTTATCCAGCACCCCAGAAACAGATCAATGCTTGAATTACAGCACTCTCTTCAGCAAGGATAGTAGTTTTAGACTAGCTATAAAGGTCTTTTGTGTTGCACTCCTCTTAAAACCATTATGTCCCCAGCTCATTTATGGTTGTATCTGAACCCTTAGAAAAGCCAGCGCTGCCAGGCTGCCTCCCAAACCACAACAGAGGGACGTGGTGCGAAAACAAAAACTCTAATCTGCATCGAGCCCTAATGAAACTAAATTTTGCCTTAACTGTGTTCAGTCCTTCTGCCATTGCTGTCGTATGCCAGAGGCCTTTTTTTCCTAATTGAAAATGATAGCTCCCTGGGTGCTGGGGAGTCATGTGGCAGCCTTTTATTGCTGGATGGATTATGTGCCCTCTATATTTCACACACCGCCTGGAGAAACACGGCAGATTTTATTGATATGAGGACTGTCCTTCATCATTTTTTTTTTTTTCTGTCTCTCTCTTGCGTGCTTGCATTCTCAGTGCAGCTCATTTACAATTTTATTACCATCTGAGATGTGGTAGGCTTCAGCACAAAAAGTAGCAGAGGGATTGGGAAGAAAATTCCTCAATGAATGGAATATAGGAATGCACACATGTATGCTGCCACTATTTTAATAAAGGAAAGTTTTGGAGAAAAAGAAAAAAAAAATCCCCTGAATTTGTTTGACTGTGAAAAAGTTAAAGAAAGAAAACTCATCTGTCCTGAAAAAGGTTAACTTCGTCTATCAAGCTGAGGAGATTAATGAAAGTGCAAAAACTAATATAGTTTAGAAACCAAGTCAGCTTTAGAAAGCAAGATAAGGTTAATGACAAAATAAATCACTTTATAACCATTTAGCAAGAGTGGTTTATGACTAATGATGTACTGGTTGGGTGACCCTCTCTGAGCTGCAGCCCTGCCCCAGCCTGTGTGGGTCAGCAGCTCCCTCATCCCCTGATCACCCACCAAGATGAGCATGCACCCTTGTACCTCACCAGGGCTGCACAGAGCAAGGGGATGCAGTGCCGAGCATCACTGCCACGGGCAGCAGGGCTGCATGACAAACCTGCACCACTGCAAGCCTCACCAGCACAGAAATCGGCAGGTGCTGCTCTAGGGTCCTTCCCAAGTGCAATTTGCCTTTACTGCTTCTGAAAAGAGCAGCCTTTTCTGCATGATAGAACTTGCTCTGCATCTACACGAAACTGAAATAGTTGGTGACAAAATAGGGTGACCTGGGTAGCTCCTCCTTTAGGTACAATCACCCCGGGGATGGCCCTTGCCTGGATCCAACCCCACAGCCCAGGCTGGGCTTGAACACCTACATTTAACTGTCCTAATTTTGGACTGAGCCCACCCCAAGGATCACCTGGTTCAGTACCAGTAAGTCTCCAGCAAGAGCTAAGCCCTACCTACCATCTGCCTCTGGGCTCGCAGGTGTCAGTGGGTGTCTGCTCCAGCACCCCCAGGGTATCTAATCAACTGACCTCCATTACTCCCCACCACTGCCTGGGCAGGCACAGGAAGGGGGTGGGAGGGAAACGACACATTATTGAGATGAGCCCTATCATGGAGCTGGACTGGAGTGCTACAGGCTGCTCTGGTCATTCCTGCTCATGCTGAACCTCAGATGTTGCTGCCAGCACCATATGTGCTGCGGGAGATGCTGCCCCACCAGCTGCTTGAGTATCTGGCAATGGCTAAGGTAGTAGCATTGCTTCAGGCACCAGTCAGTATTATGGTGGTGATGAGAGTCTCCACATCTTTGGGACAACGTGCTGAGCTGCTGGCCCTGCTCCCAGTGCAGAAACCAACCCTGGGGATGGGGGACATAGAGGCTGGATGGTGCCTCAGGCACTTGCTGTCTCTTTCTGCTTTGTAAAAACAACCAAACACCTGCTGGAGCAGCAACTGGCAACCTGACCCTTCCCTCCCCAGTTGCCCTCCCTTCCTTTCTCATATTGTCTCTCACTTGCTCAGCTAATTAATATTTATTTAGACAAAGTGAAGCAGTGCTCTTAACAAATTGTCTTGGGCAAAATTTAACATTAATTGGATATGTGTTTCCAGAGCACGTTACTGTCTTCTGCTCAGGGTAAATGGATGGAGGTGCCATATTGTAACAGCTCTTCATATTAACCTGTGGAAAATGCTCAATAATACATTTTTTTTCTGCCTTTTGATCTGAATGAATGCTGCCCTATTTAATTAAGGGCTCTTCTATGACTGAAGAAATGAAGGAAGAGTTCAGTTTTTTGGTTCATTTTCCTCATTGAAATTCCTGTTCTAGAGTCCTCTGACATTAATAGAAAGCTTGGACATTGTATAATTTCTTAAATGAATCCTACTTCTGCACCTCCAAACTGGTGGGAGATCATTAGAGGAAATACAGAGCTACCAGAAGGACCATACCCTGCAGACAAGGGAGTCATTTGCGGCTCAGATGTCAGGGTAACTTCCTTCAAGTTCCAGGTGTTGCTTTATAGCTGTCATCTGAAGCTCATGCAATGCAATCCCCTCTATGACAAGAACAGGTAGCTGTGAAGCAGCTTAAATAGCATCAGTCAAAATAGCATTACCATAAGATTTCAGCAAGTATGCCTCTCTCTTTTAGGGACTGCTACTAAAGTAGTGATGGTGATATGTATAAATATATGAGTAGATACATATATGTGTGTGTGTAACTTATTTGTGTGTGTGTGTGTGTGTGTGTGTGTGTATCTCACAGTACTGAAGGCAAGATCCATCATGTTCAACTTGTGCAGCCACCTGCACTGGTGGGTGCAGCTCATTGCTGGCAGAAGCAGTAACTGCTGGCTGTCCTCAGCTCACCTGTGGCAGGTTGGCAGACCCATCACCAAAGCCTTTTGAAGATCACCTGCTGTATTTTCTAACTACAGTAAGTTACACAGGTGCCCATTCATTGGCTGAATTTGCAAAACTCTCCTTACTCTTCTTTCTCACATAGTGTGATGAGACCCTTTTTAGGGATGCCCCATCTGGTCCCTAAAGGCCTCAGTCACAGGAGCAGAGCTGGTGGATGTATCCAAAGTCCTGGCTACCCCTGAACAGAGGGCAGAACCCTCCTAGATGGGGCTACAATTGCTGCTCATTGATCTCCCTTCCTAAAAGACCAGATTACCATGCCACCCCAATGATGTTGCTTACTTCCAATCTCCTTTTAATTGTAGATTTGTCTAAATTATATGTCTATTCTACACCAAATGGTCTGAGGGCCCAACACTTTATACACACTCAACTTGTGTCACTTTTACTATTTTACTATATATCACTTTTTCCTGCTTTGTAGATGTTCATGGGAATTTTTCTGCACGAGACATATTTAAAAAGGAAAATAAAAAGTAAACATTAATCCTTTCCTTCCTCTGCCTCCCAGATGAGAAAAATTGTTGGAGTAAACTCAAACCTGTTCCTTAATTTATAGAGAAGTGCAGAAACCTAAATCAAGCTCTGAAAAGTTCAGATTTAAAACTTCCAGTGGAAAAACTTCAGTGAGACCAATACTGTGAGTTGCTGAAAGCTGCAAGTTGTTGAACCCCCCTGAGCTGCCGCAGACACCTCTTCCTTCCAGGACAAGACTAAAGAGAACTGTTGCTATGCTTGTGGAAGAGGGAACATGGCACAAAATCATGCCCACATGGGCAGCTGCTGCAGATGCCAACCCTGGTGCTCTGCCCACATAGTGCAGTGCCCTGCTTTCTCACCTCAGAGCTTAGCACTGTAGTGTGGGGTGATGTGCAGGAGCAAGACATGGAGCAAGTCTGAAGGCTTTGACTTTTGCTGGAATGTTTTTCATAGCCAACCAACCAACTGGCACAAAAGCTGCTGCACATCCAGTGTGGGGCAGACAGAATGAGAGGTAGCCCCCAGCACATGCTGACCTCTTGGGAAACTGGTAGTGTTGGTTGCATTTCATCCTTCAGCTGCCTTTTGGAATTGTTGCTGCATAAGAGTTAGACATAGCTGGGCAGTGCTGCTGTGTAGAAACCTGCTAATCTAAGGAGAGAAAAAGGCTAGCAGTATAGCAGATGTTTTTCTGCTTCTCTGAGACACCACAGTGTGTTTCATCAGAGGAGAACAAGCTGCGAGCAATAGACATAACAGGATTAAAATGGTGGCTGCTCTGTCATTTTCCACGCTAACCAGTGTCCCTGAGAAGTGCTGAAATGCGGATGAAATGCCACCGTGCTACATCTTGTTTAAAGAAGCGATTTGTTAGAAGAAAACTCACACCGAATAACTCAGATCCATTAAAATAATATGTAAACATCGTCCCCACAGTTTAACTATCACACATTTTGATAGCCTTTAGGAACTGAAAGGCAATTCTCTCCCCACTCTGCATTATCATATAACCTCATCAGAAGAAAAACAGCCTCCTTACCCCCAAACATTTTACAATTTGCATTTAGATTGTTTGGTGCCAATGTTCAGGATAAGATACTTCCCAGCTCTGTCAAACAAAACCTGATTGTCATTTAGCAGAGTGGCAGTCAATTTATGTTTCCATTAATGCAGATCCTAGGCAATTATCTGGGGAGGGGAAAAGCCTTAACAAATTGCCCCCCTGTCTAATTAGGCTGATTTTCCAGTGGGCAGCTGGAGGGCAGATTTGACATATCCAGGAGGAAGAGAAAGTTAATGCCTTCCTGGTATTGCTGGGGAGAAAGGGATGGTGTTGGGGGCAGCTCACAGACCCTTTGGCTGTGCGGCATCACAGACGAGAGCCAGCCCTGAGCACCTTTTGGACAAAGTAGTGATGTGGGGCAGGGTCTCCACACATGGGTCAGGGATGGGGGTGGGAATGTGTCGGGCTTCGACTGCCAGACTGACTCAGCAGCAGAGGCAGAGTCCCAGCAGGTTTCCTTGGGGCTGGTATGGTCTTTGTCTGCTCAGCAGGCGGAGATGCGCTGCTAGGTGCTCTCCTGTCTCCAGAGTCCCTTGAGCTATGCCCATGACCTGTGCCTGTGCCCTTCTTGGGGACCTTGGCACTTGCTGTCCTGCTTGGCCAGGTGGGATAGCAGTGGACATGAGCTCCTGGAGACGGGCCTGCTCTCCCCTGCTGCCATGCACACCTCAAAACTGCACTCCTACAGCCTGCCTGGGGAGGGTTGCAAGCACTGACATGTCTGACATGAGCTTCACTGAGCTCTTCTGCAGATGGGAAATGCAAATTTAGTACGTTTTCTTTCTCTGACAGCAGGTCGAAAACACTCTTTCCTTCCCTCTTGTCATCATGGCTTCACTTTTTTTCTGCCCTATCACTTAGCTGGGGTCCCCATCACTGCTGTGCTCCTCATGGGAAGCACAAGGGTGGCAGCAACCTCGCTGCCAGAAGCAGCTGTGCCATCACTCACCACTGTCTTTTGCTGGGGCTTGGCATTGGTGTCACTGACCAAGACTGAGGCTTCCTTGGGCACAGCATTTCCCTCAGGGACAATCACCCTTAAATAAAAAGCCAGGGTCCCTGTCTGACAGGGGTGGGCAGGCACCACTGGGGTAGCTGCACTCCCCAGCAGCATGCCTTGGTCGTGGGTTTTTACACACACACACACACACACACACACACACACACACACACACCTGTGCACACAGGAGGTTGCAAAACTTGTAAAACCATTTCTTTTGCCTTTGCAAAAACACCACGTCGCATCTCGTCTGGTGTGAAAGAGCCATTTGTGTTGGAAACAGCTTTTTGGGTGACACCCTTGCCAAGTCAGCCCACGTGGGGTTGGCTCATCTGCAATGGAACTGTACCTATCAACATAGCAGGGATGCACAGGCTTCCTGCCACAGCATGCTGCTGGGAGAGGGGAAGGGGGGTGCGAAAGACCCCCCCTGGTGCAAACGCCATGGTGGCCTGGCTTGTGGTCCCTCTGTGGCACTTCAGGGCAGATGGTGTTGCTCAGTGGCTGAGAAAAATCAGGTCATTTTCTGAAAAGAGGGGAGATACCCACACCCCAGTGATTGAAAATACATCTGTGACCACTTTGAAAGTTATTTTTGCTACATAAAAGGCTGGGATGTAAGGACGGGGCCTTCTCCAGACTGTGTCACCTCTTGGCTTCCCTGCTAGTACAGCTCATTTATTTGGTTTGGCACAAACTGTCCAAGCCATGTAGCTGCCAGGTTCACCATGTTATAAGGAGCTGTTGATGTGAAGAAGAGTTTTTGGCCACAGGAAAGCCCCACAGATGTTGTTCAGGTGGTTCTGCTCTCCACGAGCATTTAGGAATAGTTAAGCTGTATAACAATTTTATAATTATTATTTTTCTTTTGAAACACATCTGGGATTCCTATCAGGCGCTGGAGCAGGAGCAAAGGACAGTGTGCGGTGTGAAGGCTGGAAAAGGTGTGCAACATGTGCTGGCAGCACAGGCCAGAGAGGTGCCAGAGGAGCAGGACTCAGTGAAGCATGGAGAGGACTGGCACACCAGACAAGCTTGGAAATAGCTGGGAGGCTCCTCTGTGCAGTTTTGCACAATGCTGCTTGTCCATCAGGGTAGCAGAGGGAGAGGTGTTGCCTGCCCAAGTTCAAATTCTTGTGGTTCCCACATTTCAGACTTTGACTTGGGATCAGATCAGGGTAAATGAGGCTTGTGTTACCTTGCTGGAGGGGTGGCTGCCTTGAGCAAGCCCATGATGCCATGGCGTTCCAGCTGACCATGGCTTCTCCCTGCCCTGCTCACTCCCCAAACCGGGGCAATGAATCACCACCAGCTGTGGGTGTCTCTTCCTTGAAGACCTCTCTCAGTGGAATTATGTAAAATGCATCCAGACCCAGGGCATGCTCCCCCTCCAGATGCTCTGCACTTTGTTGCTGAATTAGAAGATCAGGCCCAGTTCAAAAACGGACTTAGGCCCTTCTCCTGGGTTAGGGGGGCATTTGGATGCCCAGGGTACAGCCTGCTCCTTCCCTCACTCAGTTGCTTGGCTGTACATACCCTGGATAACATGTTGACCTTTCCAGCACCACAACCAAGCCCACCTGGGGCAGGAGAAAGTAGAGTCTTCCTTTGCCCACAAACTTGCTTGACCCACCAGGCGAACTCAGAGCACCTCTGAAGCCCACTAGCAGGATTAGAGGCTGCTGTTTTCCCTGCAAATACTTCTGCTGCTGAATCCCCTCCCAGTCACTCTGCCACAGCCCTGACTTTGTCACCTTAGTCTCTCTTTCCTGCTTTCTTTCTGTGTACCTACATACCTATTCTCCACAGGTAACTTGTTAACTTCTCAAGATTTTGAAGAACCCCAGATCTACCAAAAGAAGATCCAGAAAAAGATTCTCACTTCTGCTCAGGTACCTCTTACTTTTAACTGGTCTTTATTTATGAGGGGATTATTACTGAAAGCAAAGGAGATGTGAGATCTGCTTAAGCAAGGTTTGCAGAGGGGTCTTCTCTGTATTCTTTGCAAACCTCAGAGCCACCTGCATTGCTTCTTCACTTTGCTGTCTAATAGAGGGAAAAACCTCAGTCAAGTTGCCTTAATGTTTATTTTATTTAAAGAATCAGAAACACAGTCATTGTAGTTCATTTGTACTCATGTCTGCCAACATTTTCTAAATCACGTTAACATTCATGTATAACAAAAACATTTTCTGAGCTGTGCAAAGTTCAAAGGAATTGTTCAATTATTTGAACCCATTTCTAGAAGAGCAAACCTGGCATTTTACAAACTGAGGCCACCAGAAGGAGTCATCTGTTCTCCTCCCCTTGCCCTATTGTAGGAGATGCAGATGCCCTCTACTCCCCATTTCCCTGGTATGACAGGTAAAAATCAGACCACAGTACGAGTCAAACCTCTCTCAGTCCAGGACTTTCTGAATGGCACTGGGTCACATTTTCTTATCACTGACCTGTATTAAGTTCTGCACTTGTGCTCCTCGCATGGAAGTGATTTGTCCAAGAAGATTACTCAGTAACCCCAACTGTGGTGATAAGCAATAAACAGGGCCCAGAAACAGCTGTTATCAAAATAGAAACACACCCCTGCCCCCATCCCCAAAATATATTTCCTCATAGGAAGTATGACTGGAAGGTAGTTAAAAAACCCATCATCCTCCCTGCAAAATATATTTTAAAGCACTGATTTCATGACACAACATCTGCATGTTTTCCTTGATCTTCTCATACGCCAACTTTTGCCCTGTTAGACTTAAGCATGAAAAGGTGGAAATCTGGAACCATTTTAGATCTGGCTAAACACAACAGGCAGCAAGCAAGTCATCATCCTGTTTTGTTTTTCTGACTGTAGAAAATACACTCCACAGAATAGATTTTTAAGAGAGCTTTAACCACTGTAAGTTGTCAGAAAAAATCTCCTCATCTCTGACAGATCTAACCCAGAATTTTTATTGGAACTGATAACACGGATTTTGGTGCTGCTGACTTGCTGACTGTGATGTTTACTGTTTCAGTTCTGATCTGGACCAAATAAATGGAACAGATATGGCTCTAGTCTCAAGCAAGTCTTTCCAGAAGACTTTTCTTCAGTCTCTTATTGGTTATAAAAAGGCAATTTCCTCTCAACAGTAACTAAATTTTTAGAGGCTGACTCATTACAATCTGGAATATGAACAAATGCGGCAACATTAAGTATAAAAGAAACACCCTGAAGATGATGCTTCCCTGTCTGAAGGTGCTATACTTGGCCACGGACTGTGTTTCTGGAATCGGTTTGCTACGTGTGACAGCAAGAAGAAACTTATTTTACAGAGAACAAAGTCACGAGCTGAACTTAAACAGGAACGCTCACTTACATGGGTTTTGATATGTCCTAGTATACATGGCTTGGATGGAAACAAAACTTACACCTTCGCATATGAAATACCGGTAACACAGTAATGATGTTCACCCACTGGGCCTCTTCCTTTTAATAAGATCATCTCCAGGTTACAGTGCCTCCAACATGCTTTTAAATGACCACCACATGTGGGTTTTGGCAAAGAGTCAGCCACTGGCAAAGGCAAGGTACGGACACAGCTACGAAAATCCTTTCATCACGCTTCATTCTTCGAGAGCTGATGTCTTTTTAAATACTCTCACAATCACATTATGGATTTTTTTCCCCATTCTGCTTCATAGGAATAACTGGCTAGACTCACTTTACATTTATTGCACCTTTAAGTCCCTGGTAGATGGAAGCTTATATTGCCTGATATAGTTTGTATTGTAGCTTGACCACATTAAGAAATCAGTCTCCAGAACTGTACATTTCTACAGTAAGAAATCACGTGTGGGTAATGGTAAATACAGCCATCGCAGATCAGCTCTTGTCTCCATGATGCAACAACAGAGGAAAACTCCATGGTCCCTGTGTATGATCGAACCTGCAGTGTTCTTCTTATTGCCATGAAAAAGTCAATTAAAACCACTCCTCTGGGAATTACCTTAAATTCTGGAGTAATTATCACCCTCTAGAAAGAACGCTGTGCTTCAGTGTGGGTCTTCAGCCACTTCAGATACACAGGAGAGAGAGAGTGTGTGCACACTGCACGGGCGCACTCCTCCAGGTTTATTTATGGGTGACCAAGAGGCTTTATCTCTTTTCCTCTATGAAGCATGAACAAGCAGTCTGATCTTGATCTTCAGGTACTTTTCTAATTTCATAGGTTGCATGGAAATCTTGTTGCAGCCTCTGTTTAACCAAACCAAATCTTTAACAATTAAAAAAAATAGCACCAGATGTATGAAAAAGAGGAAAATGTCTGATCTAGTAGGAATATATATAAAGTAGAGCAATTTTACAGTAAAAAGGTAAGTCATACAAAAAAGCAATGGAAAGTGATACTGAAGGACAAAAATCCATGCTGCATATAATAAGGGCAGAGGAGAGGCAAAAGGGATTCTGCTCAAATAACCACAGTTTAATGGTGGAGCTGTACTTCCTCCAGGACCTCCCCAGCAGCAGTGCCAGGACACGGGTGCTATGGGACTCTGAGCACTAACACACCCACCGACAAACTTGCACAGCATATCTTTGAGGTATATAGAAAGCATGACATTAACATTTTGGACTCCTCTTTCTTTCTTGCACAACAATGCACAGATCCTTATCTGGGGTTTTCTCCACCTTCTCCTCCCTCTTTTATTTTTTTCCTCCTGGGAAAACTGAAATCCCAGTTTAAGAGCTTCCTAGCACACCTCCTTGAACTCTCAAATCCACCTTGCATAGGCCAGTAATAAGAACACTGCAGCTCTGACAATAAGTTACAGCAATATACTCTCCTCTTATTTCTTTTTTCTTTTTTTCTTTTTTTAAAGATATTTTCTTTATAATTTACACAAAGGGTTAACTGCCAGAGTTTCGGTTACGTACAGTCCAGATGGGCATCCTTTCAGTCTGTGATTCCAGGTGGAAGGCACTACTTCAACATACCACTGTATGCACCACACGCTGTCTCGGGAGCACAGCAGGGCACTGCGTCTCCAGAGCTGTAGACTGAAGGGCCTAGGGGGAGTCTTTGGAAATAAAAATGGCAGTGGTTATCAGTTCAGTTTCTCTTCGCTGTCTCTTCTTGTGCTATGCAGTTTCCCCTGAAAGCTCCTCCAGTGGAAAGAGTGGCGAGCCATCCTCAGAAGCTCTCAACAAAGCTCCCAGGGAAGAGGCCCGTCCTGCCGTTCCTCTGCAACGTTCCTTTGTACCAGCCGTCCTCCCGCTTCTTGTGCACAAACACAATGTCACCCTCCTTCAGTTCGATCTCCGCCTCGCTCTGCGGGGGGTATGGGACCACAACACGATACCTTTGGACACAAAACCACAAAGACCTGGTCAGCCAGCACCTGATGGGAGCAGCCAGACACCAAAAACTGAAATTTTGTGGAAATTTTGGAAACATCAGTAAGATAAATTTTTGCACACAAGGCTGGCGTTGTGAAATGGCTGGACTATGTGTGGTGGCTCTGCTGAGCCTGTCCCAGGGACTTGTCCATTTTCTCCTGGTTCTCCGTATGCCTCTGCTCAAACACATCTCATTCAGCAATGGGTCTGCTCCATTCAAAAATCATGGAATCATAAAATAGTTTGAGTTGGAAGGGATATTTCAAGGTCATCTAGTCCAGCTCCTCACAGAGTGCAAGGATGTCCTTAACCTGATCAGGTTGCTCAGACCGCTGACTTTGAATGTTTCCAGAGATGGGGCATCCAACACTGGGCAAACCATGCCAGTATGAGGACCACATCCATCTCTGGGCAACCTGTGCCAGTGTTTCACCAACCTTATTATAAAAAAATTCTTACTTATATATCCTTATATGGTAGATTCTAATCTGAATCTACCAGACCCTAATAAAGAGTCTGATGCCATCTTTCTTATGTCTCCTTCAAGTAGTGAAAATTTTGCTATATTTAAATTAGTGCCTGAAGGAAAGTGCATTTTTATTCTGATTCCAACTTGACTACTGGTGATTGATGCTTGCATTGAAAGAGCAAGTGGTTCTTTGGATTATGTCAAAACCCGTTATTTGGGCTTTTAAAATCTGTACCATTATTTGACTTAGGATTTTGATAATTATATAAAAAGAAAAATAAAAGCCCAAACCAACCCAGCATAATCTCAAAGGAAAGCTTCAGGTCTG
>VYZU01022593.1:18451-34354 GCA_013401355.1 Ceyx cyanopectus | reverse complement strand
CAGAGATGATTAGAGGGCTGAAATACCTTTGTTATGAGGACAGGTTGAAGGAGCTGGGCTTGTTCAGCCTGGAGAAGTCTCCGAGGTGATGTTATAGCCACCTTCCAGTACCTGAAGGGGCTACAGGAAGGCTGGAGAGGGGCTGTTTACAAGGGCCTCTAGTAGAAGGACAAGGGTTAATAGGTTTCAATTAGAGAAGAGGAGATTTAGACTGGATATCAGGAGGAAGTTCTTTCCCTTGAGGTTGGTGGAGCAGCAGAATAGACTCCCCAGGGAGGTGGTTGGGGCCCCATCTCTGGAGATATTCAAGGTGAGGTTGGACATGACTCTGAGCAGCTTATCTAGTTAAGGGTGTTCCTGGTCACTGCAGAAGGGCTGTACTAGATGGCCTTTGGAGCTCCCTGCTGGCCCTAAACATTCTATGATTCTATGTTTTATGAAAGGCATGTGTTCACATGAAGAGAGTCTGTTGGCTGTTGGTGATATTATGATTACTTGTGTGTTTATAATATCTATACTTCATACAAAGTAGAAAGAAGTATTTTCATCCTTTGACTTTAGTGCCACAGAAGTAAATATCAGTGATAATAAAATGATGGCCTAAATGATTTTTGCATATAAGACTAAAGCTGAATTTGCACAATGAAAGGCCTCTGGACTCAATCCACTCCAGTATTAAGGAAATAAATGTCCAAACAATAAAATTTATTCTCCTCCTAGGCTGTAACAGGTAGAGAAAACAAACCTAGAATTTCAGCAATACTCCTCATCAGACAAGAAGAAATAAGGCCAGGGCAGATTAACAGTGTAAAAGTGGAGCCCCAAAATGTTTGAAAAATTTTGCTGGGAGATGAACCTGAAAAATATCTGTGTAGAAATCTGTATTTGTACAAGTTTGTTCCATGGGATGACTAGAAGGAAGTTTGCATGCCTTTGAATCTGAATTTTGCAGCTGATTCTGATACAGACTAGTTTTCTCCAGTCTAAATTTCTGGGGAGTTTAAATCTGACCAAAGAACATGCTCATTGATCTATCTCTGTAGATCAATCATAGACATTGAGCTGTCAGAAGAAACTAGAGGTATTTGTTTGACTGCTGGATGTTTCTGAACAAATTTTTTTCCAGCCAAAGCACTTGCAGACTATAAACAGTGATTGTGAAACATAGCCAAAATACTTTATAATTGGATGCTTTTTGTGTAATATGGATGCTATCGTTTTTTATTTATCAATTTTATTTAGTATAGCACACAGTATTGCATTTTGGGTGTTCATCTTGATTCTCTTAGATCTCAAGATATCCTCTTTTAGCAACCCAGCTGCTGTGGCAGTACAGTGTGTATCATGTTACCTTTGTTACCTTTGTTACTTTTGTGGTCTACTTGCCAAATCTTCCTCTTTTATACGATGCATGTTAGTTCTGTGCCCTGCCTCCTACCTGCCATAGCTTGCTCAAGACACAAATCTTCCCCTGAGCCTATCATCACAATCACTAACTAGAGGGGGGAAACCAAACATCATTAGCTAAAAATATTTTGAACTACTGAAATCATAATGAATAGGTTAAAAGTGGGTTTCCATGACAATGTGGCTACATAGGTCCTTCTAGATAATAAATAAGAGATACTTACTTTAGACAATTTTTTATTTTTTTTTTTCGGTACACTTGGCCAGACAGTTAAATATAATTGGATTTAACAAAACAGCAGAGGGTATTCTGATGATGCTATTTTACCCTGCAACTAGGTTCCCAGAAGGTAAGGAAATGCAATGGATAGAAAAAGAATCCCCACTGATCACCTTGACAGGAGCTGCTGTGTTTCCCAGTTTTGATAACCTCAAATCCTCAAGCACATGTCATCTATACTCCTGAACAAACAAGAGTCTGAAATCCTTCCTAAAATTTCTGTTTCAGCAGGGGAGCATTTGATCAGCCATGCCCACTACTGGCTCTGTCTTAGTAACTACATTCTCTCTGGGCCAGAGGCTGATCTACTTATGTCAAGCTCATCAATCATAAGATGAGTTTTAATGCAAAAATAACAGTGTTAGTGAACAAAGAATGCTCTGAGGTCCAGTAATGCCTTGCTGATCAAAGGTGATGGGGCATCTGAAAATAAACAAACACTCATTCCAAGAGGAAATTGTTCCTTTAGGATGATATTTTGGCTTAGAAGAGACGTAAAGCATAAATGCTTCTAAAAATCTCCTTCTGTCCAGTCTGGTCATCTCCTTTCACCCTTGAGAAGAAAGAGTGTAAATGAGAAAATGATTAATTAATCAAGATCATAATTATTAAACTTATCTAGAGAGATCATTTACATCTATTTTTGAGATGATGGTTTCTTTCAAGAGGTATTCCACTTAGGATAGACCTATTTAATTGCAACAGCAGAGAATCAAGGCATCTCCTGCATCTCTGTGAAGAATCTGACAATACAAAATTCTTAATCAGGCAAGTTAGGAAAAAATGTTTTCCTAACATTTTATTTAATTAAAATTTATTTAAAAGTGAAGGAGTGAAACTGTTTGATTAAAAACAAATAAATTAGATTATTCTCTTAATTTATTTATTTTTCCCTAGGGAAGACAACTGATTCACAGATTCACAGATATTAGGGGTTGGAAGAGACCTAGAAGATCATCTAGTCCAACCCCCCTGCCTGAGCAGGATCACCTAGACCAAGTCACCCAGGAACAGATCCAGGTGGGTCTTAAGTGTCTTCAGAGATGGAGACTCCACAACCTCCCTGGGCAGCCTGTTTCAGAGCTCTGTCACCCTCATTGAGAAAAAGTTCTCCCTTGTGTTGACCTGAAACCTCTTGTGCTCTAGCTTGCACCCATTGCCTCTAGTCCTGTCCTTGAATGATATTGAGAAAAGTCTGGCTCCATCCTCTCTACACTCACCCTTAACATATGATACAATTAAGAAATGAAAAGCTTTAAACAGGTAAAACTGATATAATTTCATAGCATTAAATTTTAACCTTGATGAAATCGGCATGCTCTCAGGACTGAACCTAAAAAGGAGTCAGAAATTTTACAGGTTTTGTTACTTATGTGGATCTATAGTTTTGTTATTTTTAATTTGTTTTAGATTAAACTTGCAGATATTATGGCCCAAGCACACTCTACACTTCACTCAGGTCTAGGTTCTAGAATATTTTAGAGCAGTCGCAGTTTTCAAACAATTGCCTAGTGGTTTTGGGTGAGTTTATGATATTCAGAGTGTTTATATAATAGCCTGGTCATTCACAGGACAGTAATTAAGAGATCAAGCATTTAAAACTATATCTTCACTTTGTCAGACCCACCAGGTATGATGGATTTTGTTTTGTCATGAAGTGAGTAGTCTGTGAGATAGTATGACAGAATCTAGGTTGGCAAGAGGGGGCAGCTGAAGCTTCATATGTATCTTGTCACCTGTGAAGCATTCTCAAATGAGCTATTTTTTAAACAAAACCCTTCTTATACAACAACCCTTTAAAAAAATATATTACATTAATTGCTTAAAAATGACACTTTTTTCCAAAGTACCAGCAAAAGAATTAAGAACTGAGATCCAAATATGATGCTTTCATTGAAACAAATTCATTCCTCCTCTAAATTTTAATTTATAAAAAAATTAAGATTTTGAACATCTACACCAGAGCAGAATTAACTCTGTGATATATCAGACTAAGGAAGTTATCATTTGGATTAAAAATATTTTCAAATTTATCTTTTGTTGTTGTTGCTGGTGGTGTGGGTTTTGTTTTGTTGTGGGTTTTGTTTTTGTTTGCTTTTGTTATCTTAAAAAAAGTTGGATGAGGTTTGTGGGTTGTTGGGTTTTTTTGTGGTTTGTGTTATTATTTTGTTTGTTTGTGGCTTTCTGTTTGGTTGGTTTGATTTTGGTTTGGGCTTTTTTTGGTTGGTTGTTTTGTTTTGTTTCTCTACATTTATTTTGTTCTGCTGTGGTAGCAGCTACTAACTCCAGTCATGCATGACAACATCCAAATTAAGTAAAATAAAAATAGAAACAAAATCTTTGCCACAAATAGCAACTTACTTTTAAATTATATACTGTGTAACCTGTAAGATATTGCTTAGAAAAAGAGTCTCATCTATCTTTTCCTAAACAAAGGAAACATTTTATTAGAAAAATACAATTTATCAACTTCGGAAGTAAGTTTAAAGTGTATTTCTTAGAAGACACTGAGAACAGGGCCATTACGTACTTGAGGAAAATAATTAAATGGGAAATTTTCTTTTGACATTATTCTTTAAAGATTATAAATTGGATAATATATACAATATTAAATGTTTTTTATTCTTCATGTTGGAAATTATTTCATTTCTTCTCTTCTGAATGGTAAGAAAATGCTAAATTTAAAATCAAGATCTCCTGAAATGATGAAGGTAAAGAAGAGAGGAAAATAATTATTGAATTTTTCAGTCTAAACTAATTATTTAATTTCAATTTCTATTTGACAAACCATAGCTGAAAGGGATACACCTCAAAGGAAAAAGTTTGCTAAATCTCTATTTTCTAACAAGAAATAAATCTAGATATTTTCTGATCACTTCTACTGAATTTTAAGATAAGAATCTAACTGAAAACAGGTTGGACAATGGGATTGTCATGTTACTGTTAAAGATTTATCTGTTTTTACAGTATTTATTGTTGCAGTGTTCTCATTTGTTTTAGTTCCACTTCTGTTTAGCTCATCGCTGAAGTGTTTGAAAATCTCTATTTACGTTTGAGGTGATCAGCACCTTTTACTATGTGTGAGTCCATTTTAGCCTGTGATAACAGTGCAGTGGCAAGATGTAAATTGAGATCTCTGCCCTTTAGGTGATGTAAAATCTGCTTAAACACTTGAAAATTTCTAGGTTTCACTCATTAGGTGACCTGCTCCAGGACTGCTGATGCTTGTGCTTTCTTGATGTATGTTTTGCATATTCCATCCAAGTCCATGATGTTTGTCTTTGGGACAGCCTAGGCATGCAGAAAACTTGGTGTTACTCAAGCTAATTTCCTGACAACATTATTTCCATCTCAAGTTCCCTGTACAGGAGCTGTGTAGGGATTTGTATAATGGCCCAAGACATATTTATGTAGCCCATTAGGTCCTCAGAAGTACAGTCAGCAAAGCTGACTACCATATCGCTTAGAATAAGGGATTTCTCTATAAAGTTGTCAAGTTCAAGGGTACCTCTGCTGCACATCATTCAATTCTCATAGCCATATAACAGTATTGTAAGTATATATATTTTATGTCTTTAGAAAAGTATATAAATATATACTCTTACCTTGGTAAGATTCTACATTGGCTTTGTTCTTACTTCATAAACTGGATCCTTACTTAAGTCATCCTTACTTTCACCTGTAATATTTTTAACTGTAAAACCCAATGACCACATTACCTAGCTTATTTCTCTGATTTATGTGGCAGCAGTTGAATACAAAGCAGATAACTTGTTGAAATAACTATCTCCTTTGTGGCCTCAGGTTTTACACTAATCTTTTAATTCAGATGGTATATTATAATTTCTGTAGTGGATTAAAACTGACACAGTGGTAAAGACAATATATTATCATTATTGCATAGTTTGGATGAAGAAAGAAATCCGTATCCTTTGTCAATTGAACAAGTGTCCTTGCTTTATGGAGGTAAGTGGCTCCTGTCTATATCCGTAGCAAGAGTTCAGTATTTTCTTTGATAGAACTGTTATATACTGTGCAGCTTACACTAGTAGATCTACTAGATCATTAAATAAATGTGCAGCAAAATCTTGCTGACAGATATATTTAAAAGGCATACCATAGCAGAATATTACAGCAGAAGACCATTTCAGACAGATAATAATCTAACAGTGCTGGACTTCCACTGCATACTAAAGTTTCATATTGATGATAGCTGGAAAGATAAGGCAAAAATGAAGGTGAGATATTTTAACAAAAAAAGAATCACAGTTTCATTTATTTATATTTCCATTATTTAAATTTATTTTATCTTAAGTGTAAAAACTGGTGTTTGTTTTTTTTGTTTGATTGGGTTTTTTTGTTTGGTTGGTTGTTTGGTTTTTTTTTTGTTTGTTTTTTTGTTTTTTATCTACAGTAACATCTGTACATTCTTTCCTAAAAAACAGGGCTGAAAAGGAAGCAGGAATTGACTCTTACATATGTCCTACAGTATTAAGCCATGGATGCATCTCAAGTGTATATGCTTTAGTGTCTATCTAGAACAAACTCATTACTTCCTTAAGTTTTGTGTGTTAAATCACAAGATTGTTTTATTCCTTCAAGCAGTGGCTTGTCTTTTTGCACAGAGATTTTTCAAAATGTATACTAATTGAGTTCTGGTCTTTCTTGGAAATTAAAGACAGCTTCTGGAATGGAAAAATAATATAATATTTTATCATTACAAATCAGGATGCACAGCAAAGTACATGCACTGCTATTAATAGACCCAAAATTCAGTTTAAACAATGTAAGGATAATTTTTTACTAGCTTCTCTCTTTTTTGCAAAACTTTTTAGAAAGTTTTGCATAGTCTTAAATTTTCCGTTTCAGTCACATGCCTGTTCCTGTAAGTCAGAGAACCAATTAAACATCCCTCATGTTCTAGTATGTTACTTTTTCTGAATGAAAAACTAGGTCATGTCTTTGAGTATGGAGCACATAATTAATTAAGGACCAATGGCTCTGGATTATGTGTTTCCTTCCTCTTTCAATGAAGTGTAATATGTGGGCCAGTGCTGGAGACACATGTGCAATTTAAAAAAGCAAAACAGAAAATGAAAACATGCAGGTGTTCTCTTTGCTAGTGGGTGGGATTTAGGCAGGCACTCCTTTCTGAGAAGATATCAAAATGAGTATAAAGTTTGGCTTGTTTTTTTTTTTATTTATTTATTTCTCAATAATATTTTAATGTCATTGCTGGGTCTTCTGTGGCTCTTCCTCTAGACTTAAGGATGGCAAATATGCTTTCTTTTTTCTTTTGCCTATTACTCTAAGAGACACAGAATAATCTTTGAAGGAGATCACATAATGTCAGCTTTTACTACTTTTCTAACATGTTTTACAGGAAATAAAATATGATGAAAAATAAAAACCTCAGAAATACAATCGTGGTTTTCTGTTGGTTTTTTTTAGGCATTGCAGGGGAGTTACTCCTATTTTCAAACCTATAATTTTTTTCCTGAATTACTGGAATGATTAGACTTTGGATTTGTTTGATTTTGTTGTTTTGTTTGGGGGTTTTGCGTGAGGTTTTGATATATAGTTACAGAACTGTTAAATCAAGTCCTCCTTTTTCCATTTAGCATATACTGGATTATTCCAAAGAATATAGCTTCTAGAGATTTGTATAACTCCTTTTAAAATGAAGAGGAAATTTCACTTATTTTCAAGTAGTCAGAATTTGCTAAATAAGGAATACTTCATGAAATTCCTCTGCGACATGTCATAGATCTCAAACCATTTAAAAGTGTATGTCTTTCCAATGAGTTAATAGTCCTATTATCTTCTTGCTGTTCAGGTAAAACTGTATTTATTTTTTCCTTACAAAGTCACTATATATAAAGACCAATAATAACACATGAGTAAAGTTTCTGGTAATGGGTAGATATCCCATTATCCCAACAAGCATTCAAGTTTAAAGACTTGGTCTAATCCTAGTAATCATGTCAGATAATAGTTCATATAGTGTCTCTGTGCTCAAATGAAAATATTTATAAAAAAAAAATGAAAGCATCTTCACTTTCAGAAAATTCATTCTCTCCTTTAGTTATGACTCAATCTAAAGTATGCCACATAAGAAGTTATGTTTTAGAGATACTTGTGTTTATGTCATTCGAATTTCACCAGTTATTGAAATTAAAATGCCCTAGGAATTCTGTTTCATAATACTAACCACCCATATAGTCATACAGTTGACACTTTGAATCCATAGTAATAAACTGGACCATATATAAAAAAATTGCAAAAAATATCAATGAGTGGACAATGATAGTGTCATATTGATATTAGAACCTATTCTGCCTCATCTGCAGGCTTTCATAAAAGCTGCAGGTTTAGGAAGAGAAATAAATGTTTTGACAATTAAAATAAACAAATTCAAAGGCAATTATGGTACTTACGTTACCAGTGGAGTCCTTAAATAAAACATGCTATTTCTAATGTCATTGTAGTGTTTTTCAACCTTCCATTAGCAGACACCTCTAGCCATAGGCAAGTTATGCAACTGAAAAAAAACAACTCCATAAACTGAAATGTGCCTTTAGGCAAAGGCTTGTTTTCTATAAACAAATTATCGTGCAGACTTTATTTAACTGATGTATTGAGAATATACTTAAATGTTTCTTTTCTTCCTTCCCTGCCTTTTCTATATTATTTAGAATCACATAACTATGCATAGTCACAAACATGAGTAATGGACCTTAATGTATGCTGAAATATTAATGAAATTTGCAGTTCAAGAACTTTCTCAGTTCCAGAAGGAAAACAAACTGATGTGAATATACTGGGGGAAGCAATTCTAGCATATTATTTACAGTAGTTGTGGATGCAAGAGCTCTACTAATAATGGCCTATGAAACCGATGTAACATTAAAGGAAGCAAGTTAAATGGATGCTTTTGTTATTGGTTGGGTTGTTTTTCCTTCCTTCCTTCCTTCCTTCCTTCCTTCCTTCCTTCCTTCCTTCCTCCCTCCCTCCCTCTTTGGAATTTTATTTCAGTTAATCCTTGACGACACCTGTGTCAGATGTGAACAGCTGAATGATCTGCTCAGCATGGTGGATAAGCAAAAGTATTACATTAAAAGACTAAGGAATATAAGGGATTGTGTAAAGGAGATGGACTGATGGAGACAGGCTATACCATCTTAGAAGGAAGGGCAGCAAGTGAGTGCTGCACACTAATAGATAATTCCATTTCCTCTTGCTGCCCTGAAATAGTGGGTAAAGGAAGAGACCTAGGAGATGGGGGTGAGTGGAAGCAGGTCCTTCCCTGGAGAATCAGGAGAGCTCCTTCCCAATCTTCTCAGTCTTATCAGCTACCCATGCACAACAGATATGGGGCACTAGTAACTGAGGATCGGGCAGAGGAGGATAGAGAGGAAGGCCCATCTGCTTAGGTGCCCAGGGCCTGTCTCTAGAGATCTTGATCCCCAGGTGTAAGAAATCAAACATAAAAGTGAAGAGACCAGTGTGACTGAGCCAAGGCATACTGGTCAAATTAAAAAGCAAGAAGGAGTTTCACAGGAGGTGGGAAGCAGGGACAAATAGCCTGGGAAGAGTATAGGGATGCTGCCCAATTGTGTAGGGATGAGGTCAGGAGGGCCAAGGCATGTTGGAGCTAAACTTGGCAAAGGATGTAAGAAATAACAAGAAGGGATTCTACAGCTATGTCAATGAAAAAAGGAAGATCAAAGAAAACATACCCCCACTAAAGAGTGAAAATGGAAGACTACTAATGATGGACAAGGTTCTCATCAATTTTTTTTTCCTCAGTCTTCACTTACAACCTGTCTCCCAATACTCGCCAAGTTAAATCACAAGGTGTGGACAGGATGATGAAGTCTCCCCCACTGTATGTGAAGATCAGGTTCATGACCATCTTGAGGAACCTGAACATACATAAGGTCATGGGACCTGATGAGATTAATCGCAGAGTCCTGAAATAATTGGCTGATGTGGTCGCCAAGCCACTTGTCATCAGATTTGAAAAGTCTTGTCAGTCAGGGGAAGTCCCTGGCGACTGGAAGAAGAGACATGTTACACCCATTTTTAAAAAGGGTAGAAAGGAGGACCCTGAAAATTATCGCCCTGTCAGCCTCACCTCTGTGCCTGGGAAGATCATGGAGCAGATTCTCCTAGAGGGTCTAACAGGACAAATAGAATACAGTGGGCTGATGAAGGACAGCCAACATGGCTTCATCAAGGGCAGGTCCTGCCTGACCAATCTAGTGGCTTTCTACGATAAGGTGACTACATCCATGGACAAAGGACAACCTGTTGATGCGATCTATCTGGATTTCGGCAAGGCTTTTGACGTGGTACCCCACAACATCCTAGTTGCCAAGTTGGAGAGATATGGATTTGATGGGTGGACTGTTGAGTGGATAAGGAATTGTCTGGATGGTTGCATCCAGTGAGTGGTGGTCAATGGCTCCATGCCCAGATGGAGAACAGTGACAAGTGGTGTCCCTCAGGGGTCTGTACTGGGACATGTACTGTTTAATATTTTCATCAATCACATTGACAATGGGATTGAGAGTCTCATCAGCAAGTTCACAGATGACATCAAGCTGAGTGGTGCTGTCAACAGGCTGGAGGGATAGGATGTCATCCAGAGGGACCTGGACAAGCTGGAGAGGTGGGTCCAGGTGAAATTCAACAGGAGCAACTGCAGAGTCCTGCACCTGGGTCAGAACAACCCTCACTATCAATACAGGCTGGGGGATCAGGTGCTGGAAAGCAGCTCTGCAGAAAAGGACTTGGGGGTGTTGGTGGATGAGAAGCTGGACGTGAGCCAGCAGTTTGCAATTGCAGTCAAGAAGGCCAATTGCATCCTGGGCTGCATCAACAGAAGTGGAGAAGTGTGGCCAACAGATCGAGAGAGGTGATTCTGCCCCTCTACTCTGCTCTGGTGAGACCTCACCTGGAGTATTGCATACAGTTCTGGAGCCCTCAACATAGGAAAGACATGGACCTGATGGAGCGGGTCCAGAGGAGGCGACAAAGATGCTCAGGGGGGGCTGAAACACCTCTGCTATGAGGCCAGGCTGAAGGAGCTGGGGTTGTTCAGGCTGGAGAAGAGAAGGCTCTGGGAGATCTTATAGCCTCCTTCCAGTACCTGAAGGGGCTACAGAAAGGCTGGAGAGGGGCTGTTTGAAAGGGCCTGTAGTGAAACGATGAAGGATAATGTGTTTAAATTATAGTAGAAGAGTGAAATAGGCTCCCCAGTGTGGTAGTTGATGCCCCATCCCTGGAGATATTCAAGGTGAGGCTGGACAAGACTCTGAGAAACCTTGTTTAGTTGAGGGTATCCCTGCTCACTGCAGTCGGGCAGGATTAGATGACCTTTTGAGGTCCCTTCCTGACATAGCCATTTTATGATTTTATGATTCTAAATCTTATCCTAGATTTCCTAGTCTATTTTCTGTAATACGAAATTTTGGCATATGCTTTAAAAATAGATACCTGTCATACATTGCCTTCAAAATGACATTCTGAATGATATAGGTAATTCAAAATAGAAGACAATTTCAATCAGCTGCCAATTAAATTACAGACCGTTTCACTAGGGTTTCAAACTGTCTTGCCATTGTGAAGTGGAAGTAAACTAAATTTTCTTGAGTCAATTTATCCTAGGCCGTTGAACCACCAAATAGCTACTTTACATCAGCTACCACATTGTGGAAACTTGTGCTTTCAAGTGTGATGTGAAAGCTGCAGTAAGTCAATAATTTTTCAAATTACTCAGTCATAAACCATGAGGTTTCAAAGCATTGAGATTAAAAAATCTTCATTCAGAGTTAACCTATCCATCTTCTTACTCATATTTAAAGCATTGTGAAATTTAATTTTTTTTATTCTAAAAATACCGTTGGCCCAATATATATCTGCTTTTTAAAAATGTTTCAAAATATTTTTCATTCTTTGCTTTCAGGACCCACTGTTTGTCACTCTTCTGGATGATTTTTGTTACTTTCCTGAACTATGAATACATTTTCTAGTTCAGAATATTAAAGCTTTAAGTGATGGCACATGCCTTCTCTGTGAGAGCTGAGCATGTGTTTTTCTAAAGTTGTCCTCTATGCACAAACAAATACCAAAGGCAGCTTCTTTAATCATAAAATAGCAATGGAAAATTTGCAGCAATAGGCCATCTTCTGGACTCTATATGTTATCACAATGAAACAAAAATTAGAGATGCTTATAAAATACCAATAAGTAAAATGAATCGAAGCCCAGATTTGCCCAAAAATTAGTAAAATACATCCTTGACAAGCCATGGATGTCACTTTCCAACTGTCTTCAGTTATAGAAACCTTGGATTGATGAGTAAGTACACACTGACATGATTTATTTGTATGCTTGGTTTTAGTCAACTTTATATTAATTGTCTGCATGTTTATGGATGAAATTTCTAGCAAACTGATGAATTGAACCTAGGCATCTTTATCGTAAAATCAGATCTTCCACAGTTAGAAATCACAGAAAAGCAGGTTGCAGCTGTCAGAAAGAACTGATGCAGCAACATTACCTCAGTTTGATAGCAATAAGGTTTCGCATCTTAGAAATAAAAACTTGCATTCCAAAGAACTGTAATCACACTGTAAAAGTAATTGAAGTACATAAGAGGGAAAATTATAATGTAGGAACCCTAAAGTAAATTCATGCTACAAGCGTATTGTAAAAATGTTCTTTGTTAGGCCATTTGTATGAACAGTGAGTGATTTAAAATTTTTAAGTAATTGAGATTGAATTCCTTGAAATATTCCATGTTTTTTCTGTAAAGGTTATCTCTTACGGTTTTCTGAAGAGTTTCTGGAAAGTATTCACAGAATCACAGAATCACAGAAATTAGGGGCTGGAAGGGACCTAGAAGATCATCTAGTCCAACCCCCCTGCCTGAGCAGGATCACCTAGACCAAGTCACCCAGTAACAGATTCATCTGTGATCAGCATTTCAATGTCCTTTGATGCGTTGTCCTCTATTTCCCTCAGTATAATCTAATTCAGCAATATTCACTGACTATTCTCTAGTTACCTTTAAGTTATATATGAATCATTGTTTTCATATAAACTTTTACCTAAATTTAAATTTATTAAGTACAGTTAGAGAATATTAAATGCATTTTTAATGTTCATGAGGCCTAGGCCTTTCTGTTCCTCAAGAGTACTGTTCATTGTTCCATCATAAATAATGATACTCCCAAGTAAGAATTTTCATGTATTGTGGACCAAAGAAATTAGGATTTTTTAAAAACTCTTAATGTATCATGGAATTTTGGTAGTATCAAATTCTCCCAAGGAAACGATGATCTGAAGAAATTAATCCGGATGTGTTCCTTCGTATGGTTGTGTTTTGTTTTGGTTGGTTGGGTTTTTTTTGTGTTTTGTTCGTTTGTTTTTTTTTAATAAGATATGNATGGTCTTGATAGGTGCAAGAGAATGCTTCATGATTTGAAAGTCATAATTATGTATTTCTGGAGACAGATTGTTTCAACACATCAGACCACTGGATCTTTAGAGCGGGGCAAATAGATTTACATGAACTTTATCAAAGCAGAATAACTTTCTTTCATGAATGTTACCTTACTCAAATATGGTATTCACTGGTTTAGCATTACATTCTGGGACATTGAAACAAACATTACTTAGAGATCTTTCATACAAATGTCTGAAAATTGCTTAGATAAAAGACATTCCTTTCCAGTACGTTTACAAACAAGAANCCAGTGCAGAGTAGAGGGGGAGGAGAACCTCTCAGTCAAAGAGTTTAATAAGTCAAAGGAGAACCTCTCAGTCAAAGAGTTTAATAAGTCAAAGAGTTTAATAATTTTTTGATTAATCAAGATCTAAACTTGAATCTACATGTGGAATCCATCAAACAGGATTCAGTGGCACTTGCACATTTCCCCTTTTGTTACTGCTTCATATTAATCTGTAAGGGAGCTGGGGATGACTTTTCCTTTAGTTGATGTCATTTGTGTGTATTTGCAACAGTTGTGAAAATACTGTATAAACAGAAACATAATAAATTACTCATTAAAAAAAATTATTCTAAAGCTAGCAAAAGAACAGACTTTACATGTGATTTAGCAGTACAATCTCCCTAGATGTGATGGTCTTAAAATTTGCTCTTATCATGTATTATGATTTCAAAGGAAAAAGAAAGTAAAAAATACATAAAAGGAAATTTGACGCCATGATATGTCCTGATTATGGGGTAGAGAGACTCAAAATAAGGGAGTTAATCTATAGTGAAGCTTATGCAAGCTCATTTAGAAGGGATGATTTTACCACCCACGTTCCTTCTTAAAACTGAAAAGTCCTTCTGTAGTATGTGGATAGTGATCTTCCCAAAATGGCAAATACTTTTTTTGAGGAAATATCTGAAAAACATTCTACTTACAAGTTATTCTTGTCCCAGGTCTAAGCTTTATGCTGTTTATTTTATCTTTAATGTTGAAAAATTATATTCAAGGCAGGACACCAAACCTTCGGTTTTATTAATTGCTTCTCTTTCTTCCACTGTCATAGTAAAGACTTCTCATTTATGACACTGCAATAGGCTATTAGAAATAATGGTCTGAGTATTAAAGTTTATTAATTTCTTCCCCTTTTTAAGTTTGACCTCTTCATATTCTATCACAACAAGAACATGAGTTAATTTCAGCAAGCACTAATAAAACATTACAGAATTATCTAACTAGAAAAGAAAAAAGAGAAATAAAAAAAGCACCTTTATTTATACACTAGATAAAAAGAACACTGTCAAACAGAGATGGAAGACAGTGAGGAAGACATATTTATTCCTGGATTAATATGTTAAAAATAATTCCTATTGGAAACATCAAGAAATGTACAATAAGTCACCTACTGAGTTTAAAAAACACCTTATTATTAGATTTCTCAAGTAATTCTCAATACTTGGTATCTCATTTGCATCCAAGTGAATTTTAAGATTATTTTATTCTGTTCACATAACCATTTTTGAGACCTTTATTTCTTGCCAAATCTCCTACTCTTCCTATGTTAAACTGAAAAAATCAAATCTCTGCATTGATCTGGTGAGGAGTTCTCAGCAAAGGGGCCTGATTATGGTTCTGAACCACATCCAGTGTGAAAATTACTGGAGTTAAAAGCAGGAATAACTTAGCCTGCTTGCAAATGGGTTTTATTACTGGATTATGCGGATAGTTCAGTTTTGATGGAAGTACTACTGTTTTGCTGACAGTTTTCAGGTTTGTGAATGTACCAGTTGGTATTCCATCACATGTCCCTTTTTTCTCTGCATTCGAAACATTCTCATTGTAATGCTAGTTGTCTCCTGCTGTCACAGTTCTCTTGTTCTATTAATATGAATGTCATAATTTTACTGAATGACCTTTTCTTAATCTATTCCTACATTTCTGGTGGAATTTAGCAGAATCACTGATTTGTGTGTTTGAAAGATAGACATGCATACTAAAGAGAATCGAAGCTGTTGTAAATAGAGGACAGGGAAAAAAAAAATAGCACCTTAGTTTATTTTTTCCTAAAATAGCTTATTTCAATTAACAGATGTATATTTAAACAAAAGTATTCCAGTAGGTTTTGAAAAAAGATTGTGTCATTATGAAACACACTATGCCTACACCTTGAGGCTATCTTTTGTTGTTTTTGGTTTTTTTTTAAGATATTTATAACCTTTATTTTTAATGTCTATTTGAGTCACTGAAATGATTTATATGGCTTATAATCAATATTTTATGGTCTTGATAGGTGCAAGAGAATGCTTCATGATTTGAAAGTCATAATTATGTATTTCTGGAGACAGATTGTTTCAACACATCAGACCACTGGATCTTTAGAGCGGGGCAAATAGATTTACATGAACTTTATCAAAGCAGAATAACTTTCTTTCATGAATGTTACCTTACTCAAATATGGTATTCACTGGTTTAGCATTACATTCTGGGACATTGAAACAAACATTACTTAGAGATCTTTCATACAAATGTCTGAAAATTGCTTAGATAAAAGACATTCCTTTCCAGTACGTTTACAAACAAGAATAGAAAAATAAAGAAAAAAAAAAGCTTGTGATGCATATTCATTCTCACTCTTGCAAATCATGTAAAAAATGTAAGAATCTGTAGGCTACAAACGAAGAAGAAATTCAGTATAGACACGAAATATTTAAT
>VYZU01022593.1:0-14030 GCA_013401355.1 Ceyx cyanopectus | reverse complement strand
ACCTTCAATTTTTTATTCTGTCCAAATAGAAAAATCCAGTTGTATCAAAGCTAAGATCTTCCAGCTATTCTGGGATGTTTCATGTACAGGAGCACATATTTTTTGTTTTTCTTGTTGCATGGGAAGCCCCAGCAGATGGGGCTTAGTTCAATTAATTAGTCAAGTCCATTCTTTTGTCTGGCTATAGTCTGGAAAGCAAAAGTCAGGCATTGTGTGCTAAATTTCAATCTGAAGGTAATTTGTATAAGTGAATTTTTAAATCAGTTTATAGAAGAAATGTCATCAGACTTTTAGATTATAACCATTATTTTTAATGTTATTGATAATTGATGTACTAGTCCATCTTGGGATCAATGATTTATAAAGTGTCCATCACCAAGCCCTTCACAAGTGTGTTTTCTACCATCTCATGTGGTATACAACTGCAGCTGAACGTCAGAGTGGGATGGCGATTCTGTAGAAAGATCAATTCTCTGTTTTGGAACCTTGCACAGAAATTGTATATTCTGTCCTTCTCTTGTTTTGTATGCTTTTTGCTTCAGAAAATTGTACACTCCTTTTAGATATGCCTATGTTAGCTTTTGCTGCAAGAAAAAAACAAACCTAAACCAGCAATGCTACAATGGAAAAGAAAGATCAGCACTTCCTGAGGCAGTTGTATGAGGCCATAGATGCAACCATGCAAACAATGATTTAGGCCTAATAAATTCAAAGATAAATATAACCACAATTCTATGTTCATTGCATATTGTGGGGTAAAAAGGGAAAGAAGAAAAGGAAATGGGAAAAAACAAACAAACAAAAAAACACAAACAAAAAACACACTAGAAAGATCTCCAATAATTTTGTTCTTTTACTCTTAAACACCTGGTAAACCCATTCTATTACCTTTTTTTCTCATAAGACTTAACTTCATTTTTAAAAAAATATAATGAATGAAAAATACTTCCTTTACTACTTCTACCTTGACAAATAGCTAGAGACCCACTCACTTTATTTGAGCAAAGGATAAATTTTTCAAGGAATTAACACTTGCTTTTTGTTTCTTTGTTGTTTTTTTTTTTTATTTGTTTGGTTGGGGTTTTGTATGTTTGTTTGTTTTTTGCCTGAAATTGTAAGATTTGTGTTGTTTCAGACCATTACATTATAGTATATAATACATATATCTTGTCTTTCATAAAATGCATACATTATTTTGATATTCCTTTGATTTACTACTGAATTTATTTAACAGATGTTTACACTCTTAATGCATACTTTTTATGAGGTTTTGTATAACACACATAGACTTTAAATGGTTTAGATTTCTCTCTTTTACCTTTCCATTTGAATTCCTAAGGAGTTTGCCTACCCTTTCTTTTCACTTTCTTTGAGAAGAAAAATTTTACCACTCAAGGTAAAAATTGCTAGAAGTTTCAGTTGAGATCCTGTAAGAGTTCAGCTATTGTATGTCTCAATCCTTGTAAGGTGATAAGATCTGGAAAGGCTTGTTTGGGAGAGGAGAGGTGTGAATGCTTGTGATTGTTTTGTCTCCTTACAAATAGGGTTTAACAAAAGGAAGAACGAAGTTCTTTCTAGGTGGGACTCTGTCTTTTCTTTAGTTGTTTCTGCTGATTGTGCCATGGGGGAGATGGATGGCAGGTGCCACCCTGCTCCTGGCTCATGGCACTCATGCTAATCAACACCACTTCCTAAGGAAGCTGGGTATGCCACCCAGATATCTCGAAGGTATGAAAGATACAGAAAAATACTAACCATTGTACATCCACCCCAGAATAACTGAAGATTTGGACCTGGCCAGTGATTTTTTTCTCTCTCTCTCTTCCTCACACTCTCAGTCCCCCTCTCTTTTACTCTCTTCTTATCTCTTCCACTTCCTCTAAATTTAGTTGTGCTGTAAAACTATCACCTACAAAAATAAGTTACTTATCCATACTTTTTATTGCTGTTTGTTCTCATTAGGGAGAACTAATAAATTATTTTGTTATTGTTCCTCGGTGTCATTGTCACGACTCTGCTGCCCCGGCGGCCCTGCGATGCAGGGACAGCCACTTTCGGGGGATAACAAAGGCTCACTTCCCTCATTGTCCACTGAGTGGGATGATACAGATCCTCACTTACAATTTTTGTTTCTGGCTACAGAGTAGTTAAAGTGTTAGTTTTTTTGTAAAACAGCCAATGATTATTTTCTACCTTACTGGAGAGAGAGTGCAGTAAATTCTTTTATATAATAGCCTCCTAAATATTTAAAGAATGTTTTCATTCAGTCTTATGTTCTATAGATGAAACTATTTCTTGTTCTATAGATGAAACTATTTCTTTTTTAGTTTTTCATCTTTGTTTTCCGAGCCATCTTAATGGCATTGTTTAAGATAAGTAAACAATGATGCTTATTTGCCTATCCTTCCTGTTCAGTGGAATTTAAAAGGGAGAATCTCTTCTAAAAGATAACTGAAAAAAAAAGGCTTTATTTTAAAAAACCTACATGACTTTTTGTGTGCTCATGTTGAAATGTTCAGAATGTCTGCGTCAATATGTTTCGGTATGCCTATGCAATATAGGGATGCAATGCTCTGAGTGAGATCTTTACACTACTGAGCAGAGCAGGATCCTTTTTATTTTGTGTCCTTTATATTCTTAATGTATTCCACAAAGATGCTTCTCCCATCTACACTGGTATTCTGTGCTTTCTTCTCTTTTGTATCTACATCTCTGTNCTTAGAAAAAAAAGTAGTTTTCTAGCAGTAAGAATTTGTTTCATAGTTTTCAGCTATATATTGAATTTGAGCATGTTTTTACACTTATTCAATGAACTTTTCAATATTTTCTGCGTGTAGATAAACATTAACATTATTTCACAGAATTGTGGCATCTGACACTCTAACACAGTGTGTAGTCATGTACATGCACTCAATCACTTGCATACTTCTTCAACATTAAAGTTTTTTAAATATACATGATTATTTATAGACATTGTTAACCATTATAGAAAATCCTGAGTTTTTTTTTCAAGTTATTCACAGATTGAATTGAGATAGTTAATTTAGTACAATGCTAATATTTTTTTTCTTAGGTTCATTAGCAGTATTTCTTTATGCACTGTATTTATCAACCTAACTTTATAATTTAATCACAGTTAATTTCTTCAAATTTGCAGTATTTCTTTAAACATGCACTTTTAATGAGTTTTGAGTAGGCAGGCAGATCGAAAAGAAANCAATATGTTTCGGTATGCCTATGCAATATAGGGATGCAATGCTCTGAGTGAGATCTTTACACTACTGAGCAGAGCAGGATCCTTTTTATTTTGTGTCCTTTATATTCTTAATGTATTCCACAAAGATGCTTCTCCCATCTACACTGGTATTCTGTGCTTTCTTCTCTTTTGTATCTACATCTCTGTCTGGAACACCTTGACTCTCTAGTTACTTGCCATTTTATATTTATGTATCTGATTTTCCTGGTTACAGTTCTTTGTACTTCTCTTTATTGAAGTCTTTCTGATGATTTTGGATTTTTTTTTTTCTCCATTTCTCAGAATCAGTTTGAATTCTGATCTCATTATTCAGAGTTCTTACAAAGTTTTATGCTGTCATCTGAAAAGTATGGAGATTAATATTCCATTTCATAATAAAAAATAATGGAATATCTCNTGCTAATATTTTTTTTCTTAGGTTCATTAGCAGTATTTCTTTATGCACTGTATTTATCAACCTAACTTTCAAAGCCTCTTCTGTTCCATTGCATCTCAAAATTACAATTGTAGAAAACCAGGCTTGAAGGGACCCCTAAGGTTTGATGTGAACAAGTTTCATTTTTCCATCGCAACTGATTAGTACCATGAAGTACCTCATCAGAGTCAAAGGCCAGTGATTACCTTCAAGTCACATAATGCAGCATTTTCAAGACTAAAAGCCTGCCATATGGGCTGCAACAGGCATCTTAAAGAGTGAGCTGCTGCTGTCTTATTCTGACTGCTGTGGGATAAGGAAGAACAAGCACAGCAGTGCCTGGAAAAATCTGAGGGTATGGTAACCTCTGGCAGGAGACAGTAACGAGGAGGTGGTGGTGAGTGAGATGGTAACATCTTCAACTGACACAGCTGCCTCTGAAAAATTATGCATGAACAGGCCATAAATTATTTTTGTCGCAGAGGACTATTTAGTAAATATTTTTCAAAGCCTTTATTGCTTCATCTCTCTAAGACCTATATGACTAAATTCCTGAAATAGAGCTTAAGTGTGAGAAAAATCCCCTTGAAATATTGAGAATGATGCAAACAACTTTTCACCTAAGCAATTATTTTAAAAGAATTTTTTTTTTATATATGTACTACTCTTTTACTACCAGTATTCCACATACATTTGTCATTTTATACAACATTTTTATTGCAGACACAAAACCATAAAACACTCCTAGCTGAATTTATAATTTACAATGTTTTGATGGCCAAAGATGTCAATGGTTTGGACAAACAACAGGTTTTGGCATGTAGCCTATTGAACAAGAATGGAGGGAAATGCTTCACTATTTAAAAGGCTATATAGAACAAGAAGTAATGAGGTTTAACTACTTACTTTCTACCTCCGAATAACTCCTGAGAGGATCCAACAAGCTCCAAGTCTGTTCTTCATAGTTTGCTGAATAAAATGCCAATCCTTATTGACATCACTTATTTGACATTAATCTTAAATATTTAACATATAGGGCACATTAGGAAACAGCAACTAATAATATTTCAGCATTGTGTAGATTCCCTATTGTCCTGGTCATTACTACTAATTAAGAGGTTAGATTGAAATAATATCAGCAAATTTATATTTAGATAGAGCTTCTACAGACTGGTGATACTTTACAGTAAATCTCTCTCAAGAACTAAGAAGTATATTAATTTGGAGTTTTGTTCTTAACCCATCTTTAGTCACTAGCTTCTTTAAGGTATTTATTTTTAAAATTGAATTAATTATATACATGACTGTTTCACCGACACTGTGCTTGCTCCCACTTAAAACTGAGTTATTTTTAAAAGGGAAAGTACAAGTTTTATTAATGGAAATAAGACAGTTCAATCAAAATAATAAATAAATTTCCCTTGTAAAACAAACAAAGAAACAAAAACCAAACTCTAAATCTGGCTTCATACCTGCAGTTACCAACTCTTTAGCCTTGCTGACTCCAAATGATAACAAGACATCTACATAGCTGTGTACCCAGTCAAGGCAATGGTGTGCTATGTATACACAATGCAAACTTTCTACATCAAAAAATAGTGTCCTGTAGATATTTTCATTATTGAATTTAGAAATCAGCTACAGGATAGAAGAATGAACTGCAAGAAGCAGTTCCTGAAAAAAAATAATAAAAAAATCAGAATAACATATTAGAGAAGTTCAAAGATAATGTAAAGAGATAAAAAGCTTTTGTGAGATGGATTTCCTGACTGGATTTCCCTCCTCATGCTATTTCTAAGATTTTTGCTTTCTTTTGCAATTAACTTGCTGAAATTGTGGAAGATATGTTGAATAATGAAATGAATCCAGAGAAAACTTCATGGATCAAGAAAGACAAGAAGAAAATATTTTCAAAAAGAAATATAATTATTGGAATTAAAATCCTTCAATGAATTAGTACATGCAGAGTTGTAATTAGGGTAAAAAAAACTAGACAGCTTTAACATGCTTGGCTTTTCACAGTGCTGGGTTACACATTGCCACGGTTCACTAACAGGAACCTGGGAAGAATATAGCGAGGTTTTCAAAGGATGCAGGGATGCGACAAGGAACGCTAAGGCTTCCCTTGAAATCAAGCTGGCAAGGGAGGTCAAGGACAACAAGAAAAGCTTCTACAAGTATGTTGGAGGCAAAAAGAAGCCTAAAGGCAATGTGGGCCCACTGCTGGATGAAGTGGGTGCCCTGGTGACCGAGGACATAGAGAAGACTGAGTTACTGAATGCCACCTTTGCCTCGGTCTTTACTTCTAAGGTCAGCTACCAGGAGTCCCAGGTCTCCAAGACCACAGATGAAGTCTGGAGGGAGAAAATTCTTTCCTCAGTTGAAGAGGCTTGGGTTAGAGACCAGCTGAGTAAACTGGACACCCACAAGTCTATGGGCCCTGGTGGGATACACCCACGAGTGCTGAGGGAGATGGCAGAGGTCATTGCTAGTCCACTCTCCATCATTTTTGAAAGGTCCTGGAGAACAGGAGAGGTGCCTGAGGACTGGAGAAAGGCCAATGTTGTCCCAGTCTTTAAAAATGGCAAAAAGGAGGACCGGGGTAACTACAGGCCCGTCAGCCTCACCCCATCCATGGAAAGGTGATGGAACAGCTTGTCTTTGCTGCTATCTCTAATCACCTGGAGGAAAGGAGGCTTATCACAAGTAGTCAACATGGATTCCGTAAGGGGAAGTCATGCTTGATTAATCTGGCAGCCTTTTATGATGATACAAGTAGTTGGATAGATGTTGGGAGGGCAGTGGATGTGGTATTTTCATTTGTTCAGCAAGTTTTCGATACTGTCTCCCATGGGATCCTCACAGCCAAACTTAAGAAGTGCAGATTGAGTGATTGTGGGTAAGGATTAATGGGGAGATTCTTCCAGAGATGCCATTGATCCAGAGCATAAGAAAGAAAGAAATCAGTTGCTTGCATACATGTTCCTGCACAAGGAAAATATCATTCTCAGGATATAATTAGCTTCAAATCTTAATATTTTTGTAGAGAAGTATAAACACAGTTGTGCTACTCAGTAGATTTCCCTGGGCAGCAAACAGAATGGAATTTTGATGCAGAAGACAGACACATGAAAGCAGGGAAGAGAAAAAAACAGTCCAGCAGGGATGCAAGAGACTCAGAAACCAGATAGAATTCTCTCGTTCAAAAAAAAATCTGCTTTCACAGTGCTTCCTGTTTTTCTGAACTCACATAGTCCACAAAGGTTAAGGGATCAAAGACTTTGCATAGGGTATCCTTAGTCACTAGTCATAAAAGTGGCTGTGCTGATTTACGAGCATTACTTTTAAAATATAACTTAGTACAAGTCTGGATACAAACTAAAAGGTCCTTGATGAAAGGGGAAGTTAGACATCTGGGGGTGGGAGCTGTTTCATTATAAGAAGTAGATGTATTTTAGCAGCCAGAATTGTCAGGATCATGTACNCTAGCTTCTTTAAGGTATTTATTTTTAAAATTGAATTAATTATATACATGACTGTTTCACCGACACTGTGCTTGCTCCCACTTAAAACTGAGTTATTTTTAAAAGGGAAAGTACAAGTTTTATTAATGGAAATAAGACAGTTCAATCAAAATAATAAATAAATTTCCCTTGTNGAGTGGGTAGTGACAGTAGAAAAGATGTATATATGATGAATGCTGTGAAGACAATCAACCCTAAAAGAGCTTTAGACCCCTAGGCTATGACAGAATACTCCTGCCCTTTTTCATTCTTCACTGCAATGACCTGGTCTACTTGCACTTCAACTTCCACTGCATTTCAATTTCCATTTTCACACTTTTTTCTGTAGGATGTTTCTGTAAAATCTAAGCTTGTGAACACAATTAGGATAAATATTAAAAGGGAGCTATTCTCAGTTTTGCAAATAACATGTAAGATGCGTGATCTTCCGAATAACTGATGTAGTTTCCTTAAGATGCAGGTATCTCCAAGAGACTTGGTTTTCCATTTCAGCTGCACTCTTATGGAGTCTCTGCAAAATCATAAATTCCAGCATCTCCTCTACAGACATTGGTTACATAAAAATTAAAAATATAGAGTGAAGATTTGGTTGTCTGACTAGGACCTCAGATGATCTGACAACTGTAATAAAACCTAACTCTGAACAGTTTAAATGTTTTGCTGGGAGTATTGTTTCACTCCAAAATTCAAACTTTAACTGTATTTTTTCCTAAATCTTACATTTGCCA
Source organism: Ceyx cyanopectus (assembly GCA_013401355.1). Lineage (NCBI taxonomy): Eukaryota > Metazoa > Chordata > Aves > Coraciiformes > Alcedinidae > Ceyx > Ceyx cyanopectus. The sequence continues at coordinate 6,107 of VYZU01022593.1, read as the reverse complement.
CACAAGTTGTTGTCACAAATTACTCCAGATATTTTCAGAAGTTTTTTATAAGTGTTTCTAGGGATTTTGTAGAGAGATCATTTTTTGCATTTGTACAGTACCAAGGAAATCTGTCAAAGATGTAGTGTAACTGCAATATCAGAAATTAACATTATTCTTATTATATTTTTTTAAATGTGTTTATATAATTTTCTTTCAATGCAATAGAAGATACGTTAATTCAGATGTGAAAAAAAGTAGTTTTATATTTGTATAGAGGTGTATGTGGGAATCTTGACAGAAAGTTCATTAGAGCAAATTAAGGTAACAGATAATACAGATTCAAATGCCTACATTAAGTGCCACAGCAAGACTCCTCAAGCTAGATTTATTCTACAGCTTAGCACCAGTAGAGCTACTGCAAAGATATTGATTTGACAGAATTTTATTAGGTAATTGGGTGAATTATGCAAATGAATGTCTAATTAACCATAGAACATAACTAGATTTGGGAATACAAAGAGCTGCAGATCTGTATTTAAATCTTATTAAGCAGTTGAAGAGAAGGTTTGCCAAAAATGTAAAGCTTCAAGGTATAAAAGAGAGTTAGCTACTAGTCAGATTTCCGTATGGAGTTCTATTTAATCTGGGCAGACCAAAAACCTTGGAAAAAAAGTGATTTATCAGCATAAATAAGGAGAGTAATTCATGAAACAAAACCTTATCGTTTCCTTATAACATCACAAGACAATATCTCAGTCAAAAACCTGTCTCNTTAATCTGGCAGCCTTTTATGATGATACAAGTAGTTGGATAGATGTTGGGAGGGCAGTGGATGTGGTATTTTCATTTGTTCAGCAAGTTTTCGATACTGTCTCCCATGGGATCCTCACAGCCAAACTTAAGAAGTGCAGATTGAGTGATTGTGGGTAAGGATTAATGGGGAGATTCTTCCAGAGATGCCATTGATCCAGAGCATAAGAAAGAAAGAAATCAGTTGCTTGCATACATGTTCCTGCACAAGGAAAATATCATTCTCAGGATATAATTAGCTTCAAATCTTAATATTTTTGTAGAGAAGTATAAACACAGTTGTGCTACTCAGTAGATTTCCCTGGGCAGCAAACAGAATGGAATTTTGATGCAGAAGACAGACACATGAAAGCAGGGAAGAGAAAAAAACAGTCCAGCAGGGATGCAAGAGACTCAGAAACCAGATAGAATTCTCTCGTTCAAAAAAAAATCTGCTTTCACAGTGCTTCCTGTTTTTCTGAACTCACATAGTCCACAAAGGTTAAGGGATCAAAGACTTTGCATAGGGTATCCTTAGTCACTAGTCATAAAAGTGGCTGTGCTGATTTACGAGCATTACTTTTAAAATATAACTTAGTACAAGTCTGGATACAAACTAAAAGGTCCTTGATGAAAGGGGAAGTTAGACATCTGGGGGTGGGAGCTGTTTCATTATAAGAAGTAGATGTATTTTAGCAGCCAGAATTGTCAGGATCATGTACATATGCAGCATGAGTTCTGCAATTGTTAACTAAATCTAGACACCCACAGTTTAAAGTCATGAGTGGGTAGTGACAGTAGAAAAGATGTATATATGATGAATGCTGTGAAGACAATCAACCCTAAAAGAGCTTTAGACCCCTAGGCTATGACAGAATACTCCTGCCCTTTTTCATTCTTCACTGCAATGACCTGGTCTACTTGCACTTCAACTTCCACTGCATTTCAATTTCCATTTTCACACTTTTTTCTGTAGGATGTTTCTGTAAAATCTAAGCTTGTGAACACAATTAGGATAAATATTAAAAGGGAGCTATTCTCAGTTTTGCAAATAACATGTAAGATGCGTGATCTTCCGAATAACTGATGTAGTTTCCTTAAGATGCAGGTATCTCCAAGAGACTTGGTTTTCCATTTCAGCTGCACTCTTATGGAGTCTCTGCAAAATCATAAATTCCAGCATCTCCTCTACAGACATTGGTTACATAAAAATTAAAAATATAGAGTGAAGATTTGGTTGTCTGACTAGGACCTCAGATGATCTGACAACTGTAATAAAACCTAACTCTGAACAGTTTAAATGTTTTGCTGGGAGTATTGTTTCACTCCAAAATTCAAACTTTAACTGTATTTTTTCCTAAATCTTACATTTGCCACACAAGTTGTTGTCACAAATTACTCCAGATATTTTCAGAAGTTTTTTATAAGTGTTTCTAGGGATTTTGTAGAGAGATCATTTTTTGCATTTGTACAGTACCAAGGAAATCTGTCAAAGATGTAGTGTAACTGCAATATCAGAAATTAACATTATTCTTATTATATTTTTTTAAATGTGTTTATATAATTTTCTTTCAATGCAATAGAAGATACGTTAATTCAGATGTGAAAAAAAGTAGTTTTATATTTGTATAGAGGTGTATGTGGGAATCTTGACAGAAAGTTCATTAGAGCAAATTAAGGTAACAGATAATACAGATTCAAATGCCTACATTAAGTGCCACAGCAAGACTCCTCAAGCTAGATTTATTCTACAGCTTAGCACCAGTAGAGCTACTGCAAAGATATTGATTTGACAGAATTTTATTAGGTAATTGGGTGAATTATGCAAATGAATGTCTAATTAACCATAGAACATAACTAGATTTGGGAATACAAAGAGCTGCAGATCTGTATTTAAATCTTATTAAGCAGTTGAAGAGAAGGTTTGCCAAAAATGTAAAGCTTCAAGGTATAAAAGAGAGTTAGCTACTAGTCAGATTTCCGTATGGAGTTCTATTTAATCTGGGCAGACCAAAAACCTTGGAAAAAAAGTGATTTATCAGCATAAATAAGGAGAGTAATTCATGAAACAAAACCTTATCGTTTCCTTATAACATCACAAGACAATATCTCAGTCAAAAACCTGTCTCGATGTATATTTATAGGATGGCTTAAGGGTATTTCCACATGTCTGCAAAAAATGAAAGACTAAAACCACACAAGAACATTTTGAGATTATAACTAATGAAAAACATACTATTATTTACACTATTTTATCTAATTTTCTAATGCTCCTTCATTCCTTTCTCTGCCTTCTGTCTTGTGTTTCTGTTTATTCGAACTATTTCTTGTCTTGTAGACTCCAGGTTTCTGGGCTCCCCTGTTTCACTATAAAAGAGATTTGTGATCTACATGTAACAATCACCTGTACTTTCACATCCTGTCTGAAGTTCCACATTTTCAAGATGCTTATTTCCCTTATCACATCATTGAATCCCAAGTAACTACTTTCTCTAGCACTGCCATATAGTCTCTAGAGTTTAGAGTAGGGATTTCAATTAATGCATTGTAAAGCACTGATTGTACTAGTGTGGGTATACTGATTTCAGTTGAGCTACTGAGATTCAGGCCAGCTCAGGGAGTGGATATTGTGCATCTGCAATAGCCTGGGGTTATTGAATTAAACCTATTTGCAGAAAGGAATTTATCTTGCAAAGGGAAGTATTACTCCAATGCTGCTCTGAAACCTGTAAATCTTTGTGGGATTGATTGATGCCACAAATATTTGAAAGTTTGTATCTGTGGATCACACTAAAGCACTCATACTTACACTATATTTTTAATATTGCATGAAGAAACAATTTTATCATTACTATTAATAGAGTGAAATTCCTTTTCAGATTAAAAAAAAAAAAGTCTTCTCATACTAGGTACATTTCTTGATATCCCTAGGCTATGATCTGCCATGAAATTTATAATCAGAATTAACATTTACTATGAAGTGTGACTAGAGAATCCCAGTCAGGCTTTTCAACTGCTAAACATTGCCTCTTCTCAATAGATCATGGTCTTGATTAAAAGAAAGAACAAAACATTTCATACACACTCATCAGAAAGATATTTCATTTATCCAGTGCTTGAAGAGAGATATTAGCAAACTCCTAAATTGCTGATAATACAGTTACAGTAAATATCCTTATTATTTAAGAATTATTTCTTGTCTTAGGTTTGGTTTAATTTTTTTTTCTCTTTTTTATAAAATTTCTTTTCCTTCTTTTTTNTGTTGCTCATCTCACTTATAGTTTATACAGCTGCGTATTATAGATATCTGAAGAAATACTCACACAGACCAAAGTAAGCACAAATTGTAAAGGTGTAGCTATTAAAGAAAGACATAAAGCCTCTGTCAGATTCTCAGTGAACAGAATCATGGTAACAGAGTTGAATCCTACAGTGACACCACAGCAAGAAAAATATCTGATGACCCAAGCCATGCTTCTGATCTGTTCTCATGAACGGCTAAGAGCAAGGCACTGTAAAAGCAGTAATGATTACACAGAAATGATGTTAGAAGGTATGGACTCTTTTTGGGAGACAAGGAAATTAAAGGGAAATTATGCCAGGAAAAAAAAGTATGTAGTAAGAATAGGGTCAGATATGGAAGGAGACATTAAATATCAGTTTATCATACTTGATAATGACAGAGTTTGTTTATCTGTATAATAATTTATGGATGGGTTTTTCATAAAGCAAGTATGACAACGCTTCATGAAAGATTCTTTCATTTTTGCCATGTACTCCACTCATCTAGGATTGTCATATTTTAAATATAAAGAACCAGGAGAGTGTCAAGTAGACTAAAAAATACTCAACACCTTGCATATGTGAAGTTTTTAATGTCAGGATCAGAGTGACTATGGTGTAGAATTTCTCTGCACAGGTGCAGGAAGTCCAGTATTTCAAACAAATCAAGTGCTCATCTCCAGTTTATCTGTGGGTGTCTAGTAACTGCTTACCAGACACTTAGCATCTTGGACATCTGTGCATCTAAAAGAGTATCTGGTGACTATGAAAATTAGCATGGAAATCTGTTTTGAGGAGGACATGAGATTGATCTAACCACATAATCTAGGTTATCCTAAAAAGATTAGCTGTGAAAACATATTGAGGCAGCCTAAACCACCATGCTGAGTTTGAGAACTACAGTGATTTGGACTCCTAGTACTTTTTTATTTTTGTGTGTGATTTGCATGAGTAGACTGCTGGATCTGTGTAAGTTGTATTTTAAATATTCTGATGGAGAAACCTGCCATTAGAGAGAAAAGGTAAAGTTAAGCATCCTTTCTACAGAATAGTACATAGTCCCTGAGAATTTTAGTACAGGATCCTAAATATTTTATGAGTGGTCTTTTCACCACATGTATCAATAAGACTAAAAAAATCCTATAAAAATGTTTCTGTTTTATTTAAATTATGTTGTACAAAAAACCAATCCAAAACACTGAAATGGAAAAGAAAAATAAATTCGGGCTTTTTTTTTGACTTACATACCTTTTTTTTTTTTTTTTTTTTTAGTATTTGACCTTATATCCTAAAAGGTTTTTATAAAGCAAGTAAAATTTGGAGAGAAGAAAAGCATCTTTTCTGGTTGTTTCTCGAAATAAAAAAATTATACCTTTGAAAACATATTAAACTACTATTAAATAATTATTGCAATTAAGATCTAATTTTAGCAATATATTCACCTACATTTTCAAAGGAGTCAGAGACATAGTAACTAATAAAGTTTAAGGGTGCAAATGAAAAACCACCAGTTAATTTCCAGCTGCAATAATACATATGAATGGAGAGCTCAGCTATCTGTGAGTGGGGAGGAAGTACAATTACTTTTTTTTTTTTTCTGTATTAGATCTTCAGACCTACTCCTTTGTGTGTAACTAATGTCACCCTCAACTTTATCTACTTTTCTGTGAATATAAGATCCGATATTATCTCTGTGTTAAGAATTTATATCTTCACTTTACTATCTGATATTGCAGCCAGTAATAAAGATGTTCCTTTAATAAGCAGAGAAAAAGGTCATGAGTTCATTCCTCATGAGGATCGTGGTGTCTATAGAGAAAAGAGTTATTACATATGAAACAAACTTGTTTGGCTCTCCTCACTCCCACATATTTCTTGCTTAGGTGATGATCTGGAGGAAAGATAGTGGGGGAGAGTGAGCTCCCCTGAATTATGCATGAAATGTTTAACAGTGGGATTCAATGCAACATAAATAGAACAAGAAAAAAAAATACTTTAACTCTTATTTAGGTGATTACTAGGAATTCAGTGGGGGATTAGTACATAGAAATTGA